>SNQJ01S0024113.1:25210-46594 GCA_010110895.2 Picea sitchensis | reverse complement strand
CACATTGTTGATGTAGCCTCTTATGCAGTGATGATAAAAGTTTATAAGTCATTATGAGACTTATGTGGACATGTTTTTCCATTGAGGACCCCCTTGACCTTGTCTTATGGTTCCCTCCTTTGTTTGATTTTGCTTCATTTCTTGAGTAATGTTGTGTTGGGTTTTTTATAAGTCAGTTTGACTTATTTGACTTTTAATTAATAATTTTTTTAATTAAAATGTCATTTATTAATTATTTTATATCTTTCCCTAACCCTTCTTCATAACTATATAAGGAACCCTCCCTCTCTCATTCACTTACTTTTTTTTTTACTCCACTCATTTTTCCTAGTCTATTTTGCTGCGGCTACCTCAGATTGACCTTCTTGTTTATGGTACGACATTTCCAAGTGATTTTTATTTCAGACTTGAGGTATTGTTTGACTGGGAGTTTTCAGATCAGTTTTGTTGAGGATTTATTACAATCCTCTCTCCTTGGTTGTATGTTTTTGGACACTTGTTGGCTGGGAGCTTCAGGTTGGTTGTGCTTGCTGGTTTAGAGGTGCCAGATATCTCCTTGAACTACCCCTCTTACCGTGGACTCTTGTTGTGGCTGTTGTGGACCTCACTAAACCCCCTGTGGCCTATCCCTGGATTGTGTGAAGGTGACGCAGCCCCTTTTTGCAGCTGCCGCTATGTGTGTGAAGCTACGGGGGGCCTCTTTTCTCCAGGATTCCAATGTGACAGGGTGCCACTGCTCCTCCTCCCTCTGTTTTCTGGATTTCTCTTTGTTGTTCCTAACTGTGGGTACATTTACTCTTTGCTGTCTATGTTTGCTGGTGTCTTCCTTTGAAGGGGTTTCTCTACTTGATGTTCCAGTTTTGGCTTAAAGGGTTTGATTGTTATAGTATATTAAAGTTCAGTTTTGAGCAGCCATTGAGTGTTTACATCAGCCTTTACTTGTGGTCCTCTCTTTGGCAAAAATGTCTACCTAAATTCATGGTAGAGATCAAAACCCTAGAGTTTCGATCCATGAACATTAAACTGATTTTCTGAGCATATTAAAGAGGACACATCTACATGTTACATGTACATCCTTCTTTGGCTAGCGGTAAGTTAAAGGTTATATTGTTCTGCACTTAACTTACATTCAGAAATTTCATGTTCAGATGTATTTCTATCTTACTGTCTATATTCTAATCTGTTTATTGTGTTGATCTACATTTGTTCTAGTAAAAATAAATAAAAAGATATCATTGTTTCCTATATTTTCCCTAAATTTAACAAGGAGACACAGATACAAAGGAAGGGTGTTTTGGTGAAGGGTTTTGGTTATCTGTTGGAGGAATATCTTGGTCTAGTGATGTGCTACCCTATTCTGGTTAGGGTTTCTGGTTTATCTTTTGCTTGGTGAGATCTCTCTTGAGAGAGACATTACACTTGTTGAAGAATCTATATTGAAGCTTTGCTGGGTTTTCTCCCCCACGAGGATTTCCCAGGATAAATCTTGTGTATACTGTGGATGTCTTTCTTTCAGTGATCCTTATGCATGCAGTTATTTTTTTATTAGTTTAAAGTTAAAGAATATTGAACACACTTAACTTCTTAAGAGAAATTTTAACAACAAGTACATGTCCGAGCTACCCCAAAAGCTAACACAATGGAAGAGTGGATTAGAAATCCAGTAAAAAGGCATAAGAAAGGTTCTCTTATTTGGAAGGCTACTATTTCAGCCTTCCCAAATATTGGTTGTTGGCTTGTCTGGAAAGTGGGGAATGGACACAATGTCAGAGTGGGGGAAGACCCTTGGGAGGACAGCTAAGCAATTAGGGTTGGTTGGTGATGAGGAAATCACCTGGGGTGTGTATATTAGATACTTAAAGAAGCAAGTCATGCGTGGATAAGAGAGGCGGATGATGAATTATTATGTTCAAAGAATCCTGGACGAGTTCTATATACACAAAAACTAGAATACAAAACCATTTGTTCTACTGAAGTTGAGACAAAGTGGTGGTGGAAGTTGTCGTGTAAGTTTGAAGTGCCCTCTAAAAGGGAAAATCTTTCTATAGCTAGCCCTACGTAACAAAGTGGAACATATTCATCACAACAAAAGCACAAAGGACATCTTCCAAGCTCACATCTCCTCAAAGAATCCTGGATGAGGTCAATATACACCAAAACTAGGATACAAAACCATTTGTTCCACTGAAGTTGAGTCAAACTGGTGGTGGAAGTTGATGTGCAAGTTGAAGTGCCCTCTAAAACAGAAAATCTTTCTATGGCTAGCCCTATATAACAATTTATTGACCTGGGATAATCTACAGAAGAGGAGGAGAAGTGAGTCTGGCAGAGATCCCTTGTGCTTTTGTTGTGATGAATCTATTCACCATCTTTTCCTAAAATGCGGTTATGTGGGCCAGGTCTGGTAAGTAATGGAGATTTTGACAGGACAGAAAATGTTTGGAGAGGGGATAGGGTTGAGGAAGCTCTAGAAATCTGGATTAGAAATCAAGATACTGATGGTGTAAAATCTCTATCAGTCATTGTTCTTTTGGGTGTTTGGTTATCCAGGAATTCAGCCATATTTGAAGAAATGTTCATAACACCTTTTCGATCAACTACTCAAAGATTCAATATCTTAAGAAGTTTCCTTAGAAAAAAATTGTGAACACTACAAAACAGATTATTAAGGAGGTCATAGATAGATCTGTACTTTGAGGGGGCAGCACAAGGGAATCTTTTGGTAAGTGGTGCAGGCAGAATTATTTATATATGAGCCTCATACTGTGAATTTAAGAGCTGGCTTGGGACGTTGAACAAACGATTTTGCTGAGATAATGGTGCTAAAGCTGTTGAAGTTTGGACAACATCGGGAAGACATTCTTTCAGATATAAATTAATATATATATAATGTACGACATAATATTTATAATACAAAGTATAAATATATATAATAAATAAGTAGTTATTTATATCCAAGGGACGCATACTTTCATGGATGGTCACCATATGTTCTCTATATATGGAACACTCATCATTATAATAATAAATCTCACATATCATCTCATATGAAAAATCAAAATGGTATCAAAGCAGGACTGGGCTTGACTCCCTCACGGGAGAGCCCAGGAAAATGAGAGAGATAGCTTATGTTTTGTGTGAAGATTTCTACATACGTGCATGAGAGATGTGCCCTTGCCCTAATATTTTCTTGTCTTCTGAGAAAGCAAACTTAAGATTGAGCCTTGTCTGAACAATTCAACGACGTTATAATCGTTTGATTGATATGAGAGGATTGCAACAACATTGAAATATTGCAATATTGAAAAAAACGTAATATCGATTCCTTTGAGAGATGCCATTGTCTGCCCATGCCTAATAGATTGTACAAAAACCTCGTCATTATAGAGAATCCAGATGTTGCTGGGGAAATGGAATACAAATGATGCGTGGAGGCAATGTGGCAAGAAGCACAAGATCCGGTGGATGTCATACTCTGCAGGTTGCAAGCGCTCGTTGTTAAATTATCGAGCTTGATTTAATATGCGGATTATTTCTTTAGTTTCTTCAACACTTTACGCAAAATTTGATTTATCAACCAGCAAAATGAATACTTGAAATGATGAACAGAAGTAGAAGAGGTACTCAAATGGAATCTTACACATGCACAAGAATTTACCCTGGAGAAACCCAAAAAGGGGAGAAAACTCCAGCAAACAATCTTCCTTTAGTTGCAAATAATATGTAAGATCAAGTACAATAATCCACCATGAAAATACCTGACTGTTTGACCAACAAACAAAGGAACTACTTATTGTCCTTTACTGATGTTATGAATCAGCACTAATAAAACTTTGATGTCCGTGTACTGTTGTTTTAAACCTGACTATATGACCAGCAAACAACAGATTAATTCACTGACCTTTTTCAGCTGTTATAAACCTGACTGTATGTATATCAAAAACTCAAGCATTGCCTGTGTATATCAGCTGAAATACACTCCAGCGCTGCCTGTGTATATCAGCTGAAATACACTCAAGCATTGCCTACTCTCTTCCACCTGCAAACAGACTTCTTCCTTCACTCTTGTGTTGCATAGCATTGTGTGTGAAGAAAAGGGGGTCGAGCTCTGTATATAAAGGCGCAAGAAGGAGAGGAGTGTGAGCTCGAATTAGAAATAGCTTGCATTTCTTTTTCAACTTGACTTTACAACTCAACTTGAATTAGTAGCTTGACTTGACTAAACTTTGCATGCCAACTCGCCCTTGAGACTTGGCTTATGCATGGCATGCCAACTCAACATGCAACTTGACATGCAACCTTGACATGCATGTGAATCGACATGAAACTTGACATGCAACCTTGACATGCATGCATGCAACTTGACACTCATGCAACTCCGACATGCAACATGCAACATGACGTTTACTACTTGAGTTTGACAACTCAAACTAACATGCAATTTCACTTTTACAACTAATTTAGGCAACTCGAATTTCTTTTCATGGTGGATAATGTTACACGTGCCAATGCACTAGATCAATACATTTACATTATTTGCAAAAGGAAGATTGTTTGTTTCTAGCTCATGGGAATTTTCCATTCAACCTAACTTTTGCTAGATGCCATGACTTTTGCTCATGGCTCACAAGGCTTGACTAGGCTCACAGAGGTTGTACGTTCCCCTTGACATTTTCACTAGTCTGTCTATGCTCACAGAGGTTGTACGTTCCCCCTGACATTTGCACTAGTCTGTCTATGTTCACAGAGGTTGTATGTTCCCCCTGGATTTTGCACTAGACTGTCTATGCTGACAAAGGTTGTACGTTCCCCCTGACTTTTGCATTAGACTGTCTATGCTCACAGAGGTTGTGCGTTCCCCCTAAATTTTGCATTAGACTTACATATTGACTTTTGTCTTAGACTTACAAGACTTCTTCCTTTGCCTTCGCTAGACCCACAAGATCATATAGCATCTCTTTCGTCCTGACTTTTGGTTTGACTCATAGAGGTTGTATGTTCCCGCTGGCTTTTGTCAATACCTCATAAGACTGGTTGATTCTCCAAATCTCCCTAGCTAGACTCAGGGTGACCCACATGGCCTCTCATTAGAGAATGATTGGTGATGCTACCAAATTTAACACTCCCTCTCAGCGAGGGAGTCATTCTCAGCCACACCAAGCTTGCCTCTCAGCAAGGGAGTCATTATCAGCCACACCAAGCTTGTCTCGCAGCTGCACAAATTGTCTCAATGGAAATGGCTTGGTCAGAATATCAGCTACCTTCTCACTCGTGTCTATATACTGTAGCTTTACATTTTTTCTCTGGACCATGTCCCTGATGAAATGGTATTTCATGTCAATATGATTTGACTTGTCATGAAATATCGGGTTCTTTGTCAGTTTTATGCAATTTTGATTATCACAGTGAACCATCGTAGCCTCTAGCTTGTCATCAAACAACCCAGAAACCAATTTTCTGATCCATACTACTTCCTTGCTAGCATCACTTGTTGCAATGTACTTAGTCTTTGTTGTACTCTGTGCAATGGATCCATGTTTCCTGCTTGACCATGAGATCATAGCAGATCCTAAATTGAAGCAGTATTCAGAAGTACTCTTCCAGTCCACTGGACTTCCTGCCCAGTCAACTTTTCCATACCCATGCAGAAATAAACCACAACTGGATGTATATCTCAGACCACAGGCAATGGTCCCTCTGAGATATCTCAAGATGTGCTTTGCTACCACCCAGTGTCTCTATCTCGGTTCATCCATGAACTGACTCATTGCAATCACTGCATAGCATATATTTGGCTTGGTCTGGATCATATACATCAATGATCCAATTAGCTTCCTATACATGGTGGGATCCACCAAATCTGAACCTGTATCAAAATCATGCAGCTTCCTCAAGTTGGTAATCATCGGAGTAGACATGGATTTACAATCCATCATACCAAACCTCTTTAACACATCCACTGTGTATTTACCTTGTGCCAGAAATATCTCTCCCTTTCTTTGTCACACTTCCAATCCTAGGAAGTAATGCATCAAGCCTAAGTCTTTCATCTCAAATTCTGAGATTAGCTCCCTCTTACACTAGGCTATTATCCCTTCACCTCCTGTCAGAAAGAGATCATCAACATACAAGATTAATATAACAGGTTGGTTCCCTATTACCTTGAAGTACAGATTCAAATCAGCATCACTTTTCTGAAAGCCCGAGCTTTTAATAAATCCCTCAATCCTATCTTAACAAACTCTAGGAGCTTGCTTAAGAACATACAAGGCCTTCCTTAGCTTGCATACATGAGTGTCTTTGTTATGCAATACAAAACAATTTGGTTGTTCCAGAAAGACCTCCTGTTCAATCTTTCCATTCAAAAATGTTGGTTTTACATCCATCTGATGTAGTTTCCAACCAAAAACTAAAGCTAAGGAAATAATAACTCAAATGGAGGTATACCTGGCTACAAGGGAAAAATTCTCATCATAGTCAATTCCTTCTTTCTGAGAGAAACCTCTGGCTACAAATCTTGCTTTGAAATTTTCCATGATCCCATTGGTTGCATGTTTGATCTTATAGATCCATTTGGAAGAGACCATTGATTTTTCCTTTGGCCTCGACACAATGTCCCAGACATTGTTCTTTAGAATAGACATGTATTCCTCAAGCATGGTGTCCTTCCACACTTGTAATTTATTTGCTTCTCCAAACAAAGAAGGCTTGGCATCACTAATGTTGCTCATCAGTGCAACATAGCCTCCATACCTATGAGGCATCTTACTTTCCCTGAAAGTTCCTTTGGGAGAAGCTATCTTTTTTTCTTTCTGACTCTTCACTTTCAAAAGAGGGTGAAGCTGGCTAATCTTCTTATGATTCTTGTTGTAGTTCTCTGCATTTCTTGAATGTGGCTTCCTCATGGAAAGTCACATCACTACTTACCTCTATCTGCCTCTGACCTGGTACATAAATCCTATAAGCCTTGGAGTTCCACAAAAACCCCTTTCTTGCCCAAGGGTTCCATCTTTGTCCTCTTCTCCTCAGGGACATGAATATATACAGGACATTCAAATATCCTTAGATTCCCTATTTTAGGTTTGGTCCCTGAGAAGACCTCTTCAAAAGTCTTGTCCTTCAATATAGCATGTGGATACCTGTTCTGAACATACACAACAATGGAGGTAGTTTTTTCCCATAAGGAATTTGTCATCCCCAAGCTCAACTTGCTCTACAAAGGATTTCTCCTTGAAACATTTGTCATCCCAAAGCTCAACTTGCTCTACAAAGGATTTCTTCTTGAAATCTAAAAGGATCTCCTTGTATCTTGTCATGTGCTTTGATGCACCACTATTTACTAACCAAGTTTTCGGCCTGGTGATAATTGTACTGGATAAAGCAGAAACCAAGTAATATTCTTTTATATTTTCTCTTTCATTAGAAGAACTTTTTATGATTTCTTTTGGATTCATCATCCTCGGCAGTTGAGGCATGATGTTTCCCCTTCCTTGGATTTTTCTTCCTATACCAGCAGTGTCTAGCAAAGTGATCCAACTTATTGCAGTTAAAGCATTTAATCTTAGATGTATCAATATTTTTGCCTTTGAACATACTTTTAGTATTTATCTTCTTCTGAGAGCCTTTCTGGAAAGTGACTTTCCTCTTTCCCTTGAATCTTGATGCTAATGTCGAATGCTCTTCCTTGGATGGCTCGCTCCTGGTAGCAGTGTGAATCTCCTCTTGGAGACAGTCATGCCATAACCTCTCAAACGTGGGTTGAATCTCTCTCCCACTCACACTGGATAAGAAAGTCTCCGATGAAGAAGGAAGACCATAAAATATGGCCTGCACTAAGTCATCATCATCCACTGTGACACCTATGACCAAAAGTTGATCTCTGATATGGGCTATCCTGGAACAAAAAGATGTTATTGATTCACCTTTCTCCATCTTCAAATACTTAAGCTTTTTCTTAAGTGTCCTCTTCTGACTTGGTGTCTTTTTCTCATACAGATTTACCAAGGTATCCATACATTCCTTGGCATTCACTAACGAAGTCATTGCTAGCATTATATTGTCTTTGACTAAG
Organism: Picea sitchensis; assembly: GCA_010110895.2. Taxonomy (NCBI): domain Eukaryota; kingdom Viridiplantae; phylum Streptophyta; class Pinopsida; order Pinales; family Pinaceae; genus Picea; species Picea sitchensis. The sequence goes on along the minus strand of SNQJ01S0024113.1, from coordinate 38,523 downwards.
TCAAAGATAATTCACTTCGCCTTTGCTTGACTCTTCCTAAAGGTCCCTCTCCCTATATTAGAGGTGGGTTCCTTCATCAAGATCATGCTCCTGCAAGATATTCATTATCTTGATCTTCCACGCATTGAAGTTAGAAGCTCCTTCAAGCCTATCCTCGGCCCTGACAGAAATGGAGGATGCCATGGAACTCACGTTGGAAACTGATCAAGCTCTCTTGGATATGTGTGTACCTTGTTATTTCACTTCAACAAGATCTTTCACACCCTTAGCTCTGATACCATGTTAAATTATTGAGCTTGATTTAATATGCGGATTATTTATTTAGTTCTTCAACGCTTTAAGCAAAATTTGATTTATCAACCAGCAAAATGAATACTCGAAATGATGAATAGAAGTAGAAGAGGTACTAAAATAGAATCTCACACATGCACAAGAATTAACCCTGGAGAAACCCAAAAAGGGGAGAAAACTCGAGCAAACAATCTTCCTTTAATTGGAAATAATATGTAAGATCAAGTACAATAATCCACCATGAAAATACCTAACTGTATGACCAAGAAACAAAGGAAATACTTGTTGTCCTTTACTATTATGAATCAACACTAATACAACTTTGTTGTCCTTTTACTGTTGTTTTAAACCTCATTGTATGACCAACAAACAACAGATTAATTCGTTGTCCTTTTTCAGTTGTTATAAACCTGACTATATGTATATCAGAAACTCAAGCGTTGCCTTTGTATATCAGCTGCAATACACTCAAGCATTGCATGCGTATATCAGCTTCAATACACTCAAGTGTTGCCTACTCTCTTCCACCTGCAAACAAACTTCTTCCTTCACTCTTGCACTGCATAGCATTGTGTGTGAAGAAGAGGGTGTCAAGCTCTGTATATAAAAGCGCAGGAAGGAGAGGAGTGTGAGATCGAATTAGAAATAGCTTGCATGTCTTTTTCAACTTGACTTTACAACTCAACTTGAATTAGTAACTTGACTTGACTAAAATTTGCATGCCAACTCGCCCTTGAGACTTTGCTTATGCAATGCACGCCAACTCAACATGCAACTTGGCATGCAAACTTGACATGCATGCGACTCGACTTGCAATCTTGACATGCATGCATGCAACCCCAACATGCAACATGACTTTTACAACTTGAGTTTGACAACTCAAACTAACATGTAATTCAACTTTTACAACTAAGTTAGGCAACTCGAATTTCTTTTCATGGTGGATAACGTTACACGTGCCAATGCACTAGATCAATACATTTACAATGTTTGCATAAGGAAGATTGTTTGCTTCTAGCTCATAGAAATTGTACATTCAACCTAACATTTGCTAGATGCCTTGACTTTTTCTCATGGCTCACAAGGCTTGACTAGGCTCACATAGGTTGTACATTCCCCCTGACTTTTGCACTAGTCTGTCTATGCTCACAGAGGTTGTACGTTCCCCCTGGATTTTGCACTAGACTATTTATGCTCACAGAGGTTGTACATTCCCCCTAACTTTTGCATTAGGCTTACATCTTGACTTTTGTCTTAGACTTACAAGACTTCTTCCTTTGCCTTGGCTAGACTCACAAGATCATATAGCATATCATTCATCCTGACTTTTGGTTTGACTCACAGAGGTTGTACGTTCCCCCTATCTTTTTTCAATACCTCACAAGACTGGTTGATTCTCCAAATCTCCCTAGCTAGCCTCAGGGTGGCCCACATGCCCTCTAATTGGAGAATGATTGTCGATGCTGCCAAATTTAACACTCGTTTCTCCCACAAGCTCCACCATGGAGAGAGTGGTTTACGATCTTTTCGGTAAGAGCACTACTAGTTATAATGATAAGGAAAATTCTTCGGAGCTCTGAAGTTGATCCATGTAGCTTATCCATGCACGCGAATAACGAATTCAGGAAGCAGTAGCGGCTGCTAGTGGTCCTAATAATGTGGGAGTCCATATTATCAACTTCGATGTAATGGAGCAGATGCAATGGCCGCCATCAATGAAGTCCCTAAGGAAGAATGGATGTAACTAGTCACTTGAGAATCACAACAATCAAAGGGCCCAAAGAGGACAAGGACAAGTACGCAAGATCTTTGGGGATCCCATTTGGAAGGCTTGAAAGATGCCCTACCTCAGGAGGAGGAGCTTGTAATAGTGAACTGCATATGGCAATTGGAAATCTGTGAAATAAATCGCAATTATTGGAAATCCTTGTCAACGCACGCCACTTGAATCCAGTGGCCTTTACGTTTGCTATGGGTCCACAAGTCGCCCAGAGAGACTGCAAACTTTTTAGAGAGATTTTGTCATTGTTTGGACTCTGGAATAGCCATGCACCATTTTCAATTCCCTTGAGGCTGGACTATCGAAGCATGGGCTTGAAAAAGCGGTGGTGGAACGCATATTCTTTGGGTCGGCGATGTCTAGGAGAGTTATGAGTAATGTTTGAGGCAGCATCATGAGACATTCTCCCCAAAGGGTCCTGTATGGACTAGTAGGAGAGAATGTGGACTTCATATTGACGTGCCTCAGATGGTCAAAAGAAGGAACCAAGACATTGGTTTCATGAGGAAACCTCGATATGTCTTGGGGTACATTGGTTCCATGAGGGAACCTCGATGTGTCCTAGAGATGTTTGAGGCAGGGATCAAAAGGGAGTACATCATTCCTTACAACCCTCAATAAAATGGGGTCACAGAGAAGAAGAACAGATCTATTGTTGAGGCATTCAAGGCGATGATTCATGATCAACATTTACCTATGTTTATGTGGGTAGAGGCATCCATGACTGCAATGTATGTTCAGAACAGAAGTCATCATAAGACTTTGAGGAACATGACTGCCGAGGAGGCCTTCACCGAAGTTGACCCAGGCAGTTTTCCAGTTTTAGTATAAATACAAGAGGCCAATCTTCATTCTGGCAGGCATTCTCAGAACTGCAGAAGCAACAGTTGTGTGCACTGCAGTTGGCAAATTTGTGCACAAGTTTGGAGGAGAGCTATCGTTGCAGCTGCTGCAGCTAGCAGATTTCAGTTTTGGCTTGGACTATCTCTTGGTTATGGTTTGAACTCTCTGATCAACTCTTGTTTGGTGCGCTATCCTTGGAGAGAGGGGTGCGCTATCTTGTTTGGATATCTAGCCTAGGGTTTACTTCCGGAATGATTCTCTGTCAAGGTTAAGGTTCTCGGGGGTGGCTTCGGCCTATGGTTGGGTGACAATAGTGATATTATCTAGGGTTAAACGAGCACATCCATTATATTCTAACACTTCTGTGGTAGAGGAGCCAACATCTAATGGAGGAAGAGAAACCTTCAGAAGGAATCAGGCCAAGGCAAAGCATATTATCTTTGACTCAGTCAAAGAGAGTATTATGCTTGTGATGACCTCCCTCATGACAGCCAAGGAATGTATGGACACTCTGATAAATCTTTATGAAACGAAGGCTCCTAGCCAAAAGAGGACCCTAAAGCACAAACTTAAATATCTGAAGATGGAGAAGGGAGAATCAGTTGCCTCTTTTTGTTCAAGGATACCACAAATTCGAGATCAGTTATTGGTTACAGGCGTTACAGTGGATGATGATGAGCTGGTGCAGGCTATTTTTGATGGACTCCCTTCATCTTGGGAAACCTTTTTATCCATCGTAAGTGGTAGCAAGATCCAACCTACCTTTGAGAGGTTGTGGCATGACTGTCTACAGGAAGAAAGATGCATGCCTACCAGGAATGAGCCTCCCAAGGAAGACCACATTGCATTGGCTGCCAAATTCAAGGGAAGAAGAAAATCTACCTTCCAGAAGAATTTCCAAAAAAAGGAAAACGCCAAGGGAGCGTTTAAAGGTAAGGGATTTGACATTTCTCGAGTAAATTGGTATAATTGCAACAAAATGGGATATTCTGCAAAGGATTGTTGGTCTAAGAAGAAAGGGAGTCATAAGAAAGGGAAGCATCATGCTTCCACTGCTAAAGATGAAGAATCAAAGAAGAGACAGAAGGGGTCTCCTAGTGAAAAGGAGAAGAAGAAAGAATATTACCTGGTATCATCATTTGTCTAGTACAATGATTACAGGACCTAACACTTGGCTAGTTTGGAGGATCAAAACATATGACAGGTTATAAGAACATCCTCTTTAACTTTAGGAAGAGGACTTTATCGAATCAAGTGGAGCTTGTGCATGACAGAAGCTACAGGATTGAAGAAGTGGGTTCCATCTCCTTCTAGCTAGAATCTGGATCTATACTTCACATTGATGAAGTCTTATATGTGTTTGGATTGAGGAAAAATCTTCTATCAGTTGCAACTCTTGAGGACAAGGGTTATTGGGTAACCATTATGGAGAGAAAAGCGTGACTATGGGCCAAGGGTAGCCAGTTGAATTCATCCGAGCCTATTGGAGTTCAAAGAGGTGGATTATATAGTGACGGGACATTTTTTTCAGGCACTTGCTCATGATACATCCAGCTCCAGCGAGTTATGGCATAGGAGGTTCAGCCACTTGCACTACAAAGCGCTTCCAAATCTTCAGACAATGGTAAGTGGTATGCCTTCTATTTCTGCTAATAAAGATGAAGTTTGCAAAGGTTGTTTACTTGGAAAAAATACAAAAAATTCCTTTTCTAGCAGTGATAGTAGAGCCCAAGGAATACTAAATCTTGTGCATTTTGATGTTTGTGGACACATGTCATCTCCTCTTAGCGGTTTTCTGTATTAAGTGATCTTCATTGATGATTATTCTAGAAAATGTTGGATTTACTTCCTTAAAGCTAAAAATGAAACTTTTGAGAAGTTTAAGGAATTTAAGGCATTCATAGAAAACCAGACAAGAAAAAAAATCAAGATTCTAAGAACTTACAATGGGGGAGAATTTGAATCACACCAATTTGAATATTTCTATAAGGAAATAGGAATCAAAAGGCAGTTGACGGTGCCCTATAATCCTCAGCAAAATGGTGTTGCTGAGAGAAAGAATAGGACTATCTGTGAAGCAACGAAAGCTATGATGTTTGACCAAGACTTACCCAACTCCCTTTGGGAAAAAGCTACAATTGTTGCAGTATATGTGCAAAACAACTGTCCTCATGCAATCCTAAAGGATAAAACACCTGAAGAAATATTTACAGGGATAAAACCAGAACTAGGGCACCTTAGGATTTTCAACTGCCCAGTTTACATTCATAATCCTAAGGAAAAGAGAACTAAAATGGAACCCTCGGGAAAGAAAGGGACCCTTGTAGGATATAGTGAAAACTATAAAGCTTACAGGATCTATATTCCAGGACAAAGACAGATAGAATTAAGCCGAGATGTTACCTTCCATGAAGAATCCTCTTTTAGGAAGTCTAGAGAACTTCGACAAGACACCAAAATTGAACATTCAACTTCTCCCTCATCTGAGAATTATGATTCAGACAATCAGAGGGAGGGATTTCATGAAGGTCCAAGTGATGAGCCTTTGGAGCCTATTGATACTTTAGAAAGGTATCTTGAAGAACCGCCTGCCAATAGAAAACCAGCCTGGTTCAAAGAAACAATGCACAAAGCAGAAAAGATTGCAGCCCCAAAAGGGACTTTCAAGGAAAGAAAAAGGCCACACTAGTTTGGTGGCTATGTTGCTTTGGTAAGAAACATTAGTGATTCTGAGCCTACCTTATTTTAAGAAGTTGATAGGTTACAGGTATGGAAAGATACTATGCTAGAAGAATACATGTCTATCATGAAGAACAATGTTTGGGAAATTGTACCCAGACAAAAGAATAAATCAATAGTCTCCTCCAAATAGATTTACAACATAAAACATGCAACTCATGGAAGTGTTGAAAAATATAAGCCCAGATTTGTTGCGAGAGGTTTTTCACAGAAAGAAGGTAGAGACTATGATGAGATATTTTCCCCAATAGCCAGGTATACTTCCATTCGTACTATCATTTATTTGGCTTATGTACTTGGTTGGAAATTACATCAGATGGAACTAAAGACAGTGTTTCTAAATGGTAAAATAGAACAAGAAGTCTTTGTGGAACAACCTGAAGGGTTTGTAATGCATAGCAGGGACTCTCATGTATGTAAACTAAGAAAAGCATAAACAACCTCCCAGGGTATGGTATGAAACAATTGATGGCTTTCTAAAGGGCTTGGGTTTTCAGAAAAGTGATGTTGATGATGTTGAATATTGACTAGCTTCGGAAGATATCCTTATTTTATTTGACCAAGACAAACCCTAAAGAATGTTTTTATCTTATATTTATTAAGACGGCCCTATTGTGCCTTGACAATTAAATGTAATTTAAGAGGGTAAATTGACAGGTCAGCCCAGACCTAATTTAAGGAGGCCAGACTACTATTTATAAGGGAGGCTAGCACCTCACTTACACACTCACTCATAATCTCTGCAATAAGAGGAAAAGTGCACAAGTCTTGGAGGAGAAGCTATTGCAGCTAGGTGTGATGTCAAGGAGGGTTTTTGGTCTATCGCTTGGTATCTCTTGGTTAAGTGGTACGCTACTCTTCCTAGTGAAGGAGAAGAGGAGGATCTTTTGCTTTGTTAGTTCTCTCTTGAGAGAGAGAAGCATTGTTCTTGGTTGGCTAATCTATATTGAGGAATTTTACTGGGTTTTCTCCCCCTAGAGGGTTTCTCAGGATAATATGTGTCTCTCTTGTGTTTCTGTGATTACCTCTCTTTCAATGATCTTATATATGTAGCTAATGTACTAAATGATTGTTATAATAAAGAATAATTGTAACTGTTAGTTGTACAAGTAAAATATCAACATGGTATCAGAGCAGGCTTGAAAGAGACCAACTCATGGTTTATAAAGAAGTGGCTAGCCTCAGCGCACCCTCTCCAAAGTTCAGTTTTCAGTGTTACAACTGCTGAAGAATTAGGGTTTCTGCATAAACCTTGAGGGTGACATTTTCCTTGTTTAAGGAGGACGTTGGAGAAAGTAATCACACCTAGAAACTCGCCCTAGGAGGACGCATCTAGTCCCTGGATCAGAATTCTAAAATTTGAAGTTTGGGAAATTAGGGTTTCCTCATTAAACCCTAAGTTGCAGTTGCAGTTGTTGTATAAGTTGCAGTAACAGTGCTAGTTCCTTAGTGCCAGATTCTTCATGCTAGTTGCAGTACCAGTTGTAGTGAAAGTCTATGTGAAGTGTTGGGACTGATTTTTTATTTTCCTAGTGCACCTTACCCTAGCAAATCTCCAACTACCATTAAATTACAAGTTGAAGCACCTTTGAAGTTTTAAAGGTTTGTTATTGTTGAGATTTGGGTACACCTTGGAAAATGGTCCCTTTGTGGTTGTGGGTCTCTAACCACAAGAGGGAAATTTTTGACCCATTTTGCCTGATACTTTATGTCTAATTTCACTTTGACATTTTCCTAAATCAAAAGGGTGAAATTTGTCACTTGAGTGAAAAGTGACTATTAATTCACTTTGTGGGTGAATTGGGGGACATAAAGTGAACTATGGAAACTTAACCCAAAGTGGGTTTTGAGTTGATATTATTTTGGAGAGATCTCAACCTTTGATTAGGGATGGCTTGAGATGATCCTAGCCATCCACTTTTTAGGTTTCCTTATGATTCCTTAAGAAGGGCGCACAGGGCATTTGGAGGCTCATTCACTTGTATGTTCACCAAGAGAGTTTGGAGAAGGGCAAGAGGATGAGAATGGAAGCATTGGGAGAGGAGATCTTGGGCATCATCTTTCATGGAGGGCTCGTGGAGGCTTAGGTCCTCATTATTTGTTGGTATTGGTTATTGCTTGGAGGATGGCGCACCGCTAGCAGGTAATAGAAGGAGTTGTGTTGTCTCAAATCTGTTTGGCTCATGTTGGAGGGATTCTTCATTGGACCAAGGAGGAAGGAGGGTGCATCACTTCAGTGAATAGAGAAACAAGGGAAGAGGTCTCACTAAGCTTGGGTGCATTTCTCTTCTTGGAACTCCAAAGCTTCTCGTGAGGAGTTGCTATTGTATCAGGTTCCATTATATTAGCTTACTTGTTGTATTCATTACTTAAGATCATCATTATATATACTTTCATTCCAAACTATTTTTCCCTAGGGGGGGTTTATCCAGGGTCATGTTGACCAAAAATACTTGTGTTCATTTCATCCATGCTTAGAGTATAGATCAGCTTGTTAGAGTTGTAAAGATCAAGAGGAGTGTTATTTGTTTTGAGTACATTGCATGTGCTAACATTGAGGTATGAAAACACTTGCAAGGGCACCTCAAAAGAGAACTTAACCATAAAAAGTATGAGTAGAAAGTTACTTGACTGTTTGTTGTCCTAAAACAACAGCAAATGACAGTTTTGGAAATTGAAACTTAGAGCCAAATTTCAGGTCAAGGATAGACCTATTTTGGTAGCCTCATAGTACCTCGAATTTCTACAGTTATTGCTTGTTGCTGATGTTGGATGGTGCCTGTTAAATTTATAGCAGCTGCAAGAGCCATTCTCTGGGAGGATGGCAAAGACCTTAAGACCTAACCGAGATCCTGGGGCCCCGGTGCCTCCTAGGTTCTTGGTTTTGGGATAGCTGACAAAGACCATATTAGAGACCCCGATGTGGGGTTCTTGATCACAAGGACCAAGTAGTTAAAACCCCTAGACATGTCTAGGGCCCACACTGAACATGGTCCGGGTAGCTTAATTAGGGCATGGGTTGATCCTTAGTCTTGCACCTTCGTGGATAAGACCCCAAAAAAAGCTCTGGGGCTACTTGATCCTCAATCAAGTACTTTGTTGGTATATGACCCTCCTTGAAGGTGGGCATGACCACATAAAAGGATATTATTCCATATCTGTGTGTCAAAGTTAATAAGGTCACCTTGAACATGAATGAACAAGTATTGCCACTTTGTAAACCCCCCTAAGCCGTCCTTTACCCTTGCCTTGTGTTGGTTTGGGGTTTGATGTTGTTTTTGTCTTAAGGGTTAAAGTAAAGTTTAAATTAAAATGTTAGTTATAACATATGTTTAAATTAATTAATGTAAACATGTTATTTTATAATAATTTTTAATTTAATTTATTTTATTTTTTACCCTTGACTATAAATAAACCTACCCTCTACCCTTCACTTTACACTTTTATTGTATGCTCTTGAGATTATAAGGTGAGCGGATCCTCTCTCTTGCTGTGGCCCTCCTTCCATCTGTTGTTGGAGTATTTAATGTTGTTGTTAAACTACTCTTGCATCTGATTTGTTGGCTTGTCTTCTGTTGTGATGCGGCTCCTTGGGAAGCTGTGCGGTGCATCTCCTTGAGGCTACTAGTGTAGTCTGGCTCCATGAGGGGATTGTTGTGGTGCGGCTCCTTGAGGAGTGTAAGTGGGCCCCTTAGGACATTCTTGTAGTGCAGCCCTTTGTCTGGATTTTGTGAGTGTGACCACTCCCTGGCTGTCGGACCTGGCGGCCCTCCTTCACAGTTGTCGGTTTGATGTGTTTTGGGCCACGACCTCCCTTAAGCTATTTTCTATGTGAGGGTTAATCCACAGAATTTTCTGTGTGAGGAGTTAATACAGGGAATTTCTTTGTGAGGGTTTGGGTGATTGAATCTTTCTGTTTGTGTAAGGGTTTGACTATAGAAATGCACAGTATTGAAGTCCTTGTAGTCCTATCTCCTTGGTGGCAAGAAAATTCATTCATCTCTTGGCAAGAGATCTAACTCTTGAGGTAGATCCATGAGTTGGACTTTACGAGAGCATATTTGAGTGATCCTACATTACCTATGTGTGATTTCCTCTCATATAATTTTGAGAGTAGGTTTCTGATCGGATCTATAAATTGTCATTTGTTTTCTAAAGTTTTTCTACTGTCTATCTACTTACATAGATTAGATCAGTTTACATTTATTAGATCTGGACTTTGTTTTGAGATTGGTTCTTACATTCTTATTTCTGAAGTCACACATTATATAGTTAAATTGATGGATCTATATTTATTTGAGTTAGATACATATAAATTTTACACCGACATTGTAGATTCTCATGATACTTAGCTAAATATCATTAGATTCATTTTATATTTGTTTTTTCTCTGTTCATGAGTAATTTTTTTGAATATAAGATCTAGTTGTTATTTTCACTGAATTTTAAAAGGACACTTTTAAAATTTCTTGCCTAAGGTACCACAGTGCCACTACTGTCGATATTGTAGGAAGGTATGTACTTACATATATTTAAAGTGTATCATTATCTTAAGGGTATTTGGAGGAGAAGCGATCTTTTGTCCAAGCAACAATCATATATCCAGAAGGATCTCAGATCAAGCACATTCAGAGGAAACAATGCACCCTAGGTTTGATTATTTTTATATACCTCTATTTGGTATGGAATTATTGTGATCTTATGAACATTGAGATTGTATTTTTGATCTGTTGATATGGCATTATTGTGATCTTATGAACATCGAGGTTGTATTTTGATCTGTTGAAGTTATGACTATCATACTAACCATTGGACAAAATTAAAGTCAAAGTATTAGATTGATTAAGGTTGAGATTATAGAGTTTATTCTCTAACTCGGATTTCTGTCAAGAAAGCATATTATCTTGGTACAGAGGACAAGTTGAAGAAAATACTTGTCATCTTGAGTGAAGGAGACTCGGAAGAAAATAAACAACACTCATTCTTGAGGACAAGACTCCAGGTTCCAGGTTTGATTGATTAAGTTGATACGATTCAAATTTGCACATATCAAGTTTTATAACTGCCACATTACAAGTAAACACTATAGTTGTGATAGCAATCTTTGAAAAGTTTTATTATTGAATACTTGGTAGCATGTGAGCACTATTGAGATAAATGTTTATTGTAATCATTTACTAGATATACCTAACATCTCCTCTAAGAGAAACATCTTGTTTTGTTTCCAGGTTACCATGGAGGAATGATTGATCACAACACTAGAAGAGTGTTGCTCTCATTTCTTATTATTGTATTTCTTACTTTTGACCCTTGTTTCAAGCAGGTCACAAATGATAGCTCTAAAGGAGCTACTGTGATGATTGTTCTCGCTATTGTTTTTCATTATTATTATAAAGAGTATTATTCTTGTCTACTGTTTCTCCCTTGGTGTTCTTGTTCCGAGCAGGTCACAGGTGATAACCCTGAGGGAGCTATAGTGACGGTTGCAGGAGGCAGCATATTAGATGAGACATGGAGTAGACTATCCAAGTTGTATGTATCGAAGAAGAAGAAGCTACTTTTGCTAGATACAAAAAATATCATATGGAGACAAATCATGAGGAGCAGAAGGCTCCAAAGATGATAGAACAAATCCCTCTAGTGCAATTAATCACTCTTCAGAGCATCAGGAAGAGTTAGTAGAGCCAGAATGGCTTACCCAGAATCAATGCAGTAACCAGGAAGAGGCCAGTATGGTCCCATGACACTTTGCAGGATGCAAAGCCATATAGCATTGACGAGCCATATCACGAGGAGCAGATGGCTCCACTAGTGGTGAGGCAGGCGGCCCCACCAAGTACTAGCTCAAAAGGAGCTAGAGTTCAGAGGGAGTCATCCTTCACGATCCAGTAAGGAGGAGCAGCCTCCCCAGGACCATTCATAGAGATATACAAAGTCTGATTTGTGTCCAAAGGATTCTCCCAGCAAGAGGGAGAAGACTATGACAAGACACTTGCTCAAGTAATTAGAAGAAGTATATATAGAACATGCATGATTCATTAAAAGAAGTTGACACAGTATAAGATTCAAAGGGAGTAGGTATGACAATCCATGTATTTGAGATTGAGTTACCTCTAGTGCCAGTTGGTGCAGTACATGAGTCGAGCCATGGAGACATGACTACAATAGAAGATTGAGTTACCTCCAGAGAAAGAGGATAAGCTACCCTCAGTGTCAGTTATTGAGCCACTCTCACTTTCAGATAAAGTTATTGTCGTGATAGAGCAATCATTCTCAGCTTCAGAAAGAGCAGCTGCAGGTGCAGAGTCCCGGTTCCAGAAGGAATTGTTGTAGAGAGAGTAGAGGACATACTCTCAGGCAATGAGACAGATAGTGCTTTGCAGAAAGCACATAGAACCAGCACATGATTGAGCAGAATGAGTTGCAGTTGAGCAAGTGTGCCAGTTTGGTACAATTTTATGTGAAGATTTGGTTCGTTGTTATATTTGATGAACACGAGGACAGATATATGTTTTGCAGTGAACACATTGAGCCTAGACATGTTCACCTGATTATGGCAAATCATGTGATGAGGTACCTAAAGGTACAATCGATTGTGGACCCAGAAATATCTCGGATTATGATATAAGATTTGCAAGGCTACATAGATTCAGATTGGGCAAACAGTGTCACAAACCGAAAAAAGTATATCCAGATGTTGCTTTAGTATGGAATCAACTGTAATCCCGTGACTCAGTGAGAAGCAGACTTATAGTATGTGGCAGCATAGTCAACTTGTGGCGAAGCAGTGTGGCTTCAGAAGTTGATCGCAGAATTGATTGATCTCGAGTTGGAGGAAACCTGTATGACAACCAGAGTTGCATAAAAGTTGTCAGTGAACCCAGAGTGTCATGACAAGTCCAAGCATATCGAGATCAAATACCACTATGTTCGAGACATGGTATAGAAGAGAGCAGTAAGACTCCGGTATATTGCCACCGACGAACAGGTAGCAGATGTGTTGACCAAGCCCTTGTCCAGAGTTAAGTTTGAGTTTTTCAGAGACAAGCTTGGAAGTGATGTGTTCCCTAGAAACGGGAAGTCATGTGTTCCCCAAGTAGAGGGAAGTGATGTGTTCCCCAAGTAGAGGGAGGTGATGCGATCCCCAGTAGAGGGAGGTGATGTGATCCCCAGTGGAGGGAGTTGACGAGTTACCCCAACGCAGGCTGATACGCTACACCAGTGCAGGTTGGTAGCTCCTACGCAGGCTGGTACACTACCCCAGCGCAGGTTGGTAACCCCAATGCAGGCTGGTACGCTACCCCAACGCAAGCTGGTACATTATTCTGGTGAAAGTGCAGGACTTCCTATGATATATAGATCCGTGATTGACAACAAGACAATGACCAAGTATGCAGAAGCGCAAAAACAATGATGATGACCATGACAAGAAGAATACCTTCCTTGCTAAGAGGAAGTGTTGAAGATTGAGTAGCTTTAGAAGATATCCTTATTGTATTAAACCAAAACAAACCCTAAAGAATGTTATTATATTATATTTATTAAGATGGCCCTATTGTGCCTTTGTAAAAGTCGACCCTATTGTGCCTTGACAATTAAATGTAATGTAATAGGGTAAATTGACAGGTCGGCCCAGACCTAATTTAAGGAGGCCAGACTA
>SNQJ01S0024111.1:130099-147499 GCA_010110895.2 Picea sitchensis | reverse complement strand
CCACCTGTCCCAATTTGATCGGACGACCCAAGTCTGATTTGAACTATTGGTGGTCCCTCTAGCGCTAAACCTCGGGCAACACGGTAGCTCCGAAAACCCGATGATCGTCGATCTGCTTTGTAAATAGATCTTGGATGCTGCCAACGATATTTTGCCTGCTCGCTTGACTTGCTACTGGAAAAAAGGGTTTCTCCCGCGCTGCGCTTGGGCGCTTCCTGTGCAACTTGCAGACCTGGGTACTTTTGTGCCTAAGACGAAAATAATCGCTAACAGAAGGTATTCCATTTAGATGTGGTCAATGCCATGACTATGGACACTTATCGAAGGATTGCTCGAGGGTGGAGAAATGAAGGCATTAGGTGAAAAATATTGAGGTAGGTAAGGAACATGGATCCTCGAACACCCCTCTGGAATAGTCGCAGACCCCACAAGACATGGCGCAAGCCTCTGAGACTCCTAGTGACAATCAGGTCGAGGAAAGTGGCAGACAAGGAAACCCCTCCAAATCCCCTTTGGATGACTTCTTGCTTAAGCAAGTCCCCCCCGCCTCCTGTTATTACTTATGGTTCTATGGATAAGGATCTTGCCTCGGGTTTTGTCATGGGACAACCTCAAATGGATCCCTCCACAAACTCTTTCTTCCTTGGCCTTTACAGTGTCTTGGGAATCTACTCTAACCCTTTGATCCCCTTGGAACCCCTGGAATCATCAGGGCTCCCAATATCCCTTCCCCGTCTCCTGATCCCAAATGTTCCAGAGGGTCCCTTGATTCACCCTTCTCTTCCCATTTCCACTGTCCCAAAGTATAATCTTAGATCCCTTTCCCGTCCTCCCAAAACTGAAGGTATCAGAATTATGCGGGGGGATAGGTTCTTACAAGGAAAAGGACCTAAATCCTCTCAGAGAGGATGAAAATCGTTTCTTTCACTGGCTCAAAAACAAGCAAATTCTGAGATCAGATCGGGGAGACAAAAATCTCTTTTAGGGGCTCTTAGAGCATCTTCCCCTGACATGTTGACTAAATTATCCTCCTCTCACACAACTACAAAGGGTTGTCCAACCCCTCAAAAAGATTAGCCATCTGTAGACTACTAGATGTTCAAAATCCCAACATTTTGATGCTTCAAGAAATTATGATGTGTGGAGACAAAGCCATAAAATCTTTCTATGTTGCATTTCTGGACTAGGATTTCCTGGCCTTGGATGCAAGTGGTAAATCTAGAGGGCTTCTCATGAGATTGAGGAATAGCTCCTTCAAGCTTCTCAATTCTTGAGCTATTCCTTTTGGCCTAGGTACCCATTTCCTTTCATTCAAACACAACTTTCATTTCCTCTGCCTCAACATCAAAATGGGAAGAGTCATCGTCGGTGGAGATTTGAACTTCAATTTGGGGGCATGCGAGATTTGGGGTTCAACAGCTCTCATGGATCCACTATCGTGTTTTTTCATTCATTGTTTAGAGGAAGCAAGGATGTAAGATATACAACCCTCAAAATTCTCTCCTACCTAGAGAAATATGCGCACTGGTGATGCAAGGGTTGAAAAAAGGTTGGAGAGGTTCCTCCTATCAAAGGATCTTTTACAGGAAAACCTACGCTTTCAACAATGGGAGGCCTAGGAGGGGGGGTTCTGATAATAATCCTATTATTCTGGAGATGGCACCTAGTTCAAAGAAGCCCCCCAGTCTCTTCAAATTCATATATTATTGGTTGGAGGACCAATCATACCTAGAGGAAATACAAGCTTATTGGTCCCCCTACAATCCCACTCTATCAGAATCTCCCCCACTTCAATTTCTTACAAACTTAAAACAATTCAAGGATGTATCAGTAGCTTGGAATAAAGAAAGAAGAGTCAAGGAAAACAACTCCCTTCTAGAAATTGAGAAAAAACTAAAGGAATGGCAAGAAAAGGAGGTAGACTCCCCCTTTCGAACGATCAAAAGGAGGAGCTCAAAAGCTTGGAACAGACCAGAAGGAAGATTCTTCCTAATAGGGAAAAGGAATGACGATTAAAAAACAAAGCTTTATTGTTACATGTGGGAGATGAGAATATGAAATGTTTTCGCCATTTTTCCAATGGCAAAAAGGTCACAAAAACAATCTAGTCTATATATTGAAGGGATGGCACAAAACCCACCTCTTTCGAGGAAATAACAGAGGAAGGAATGACTCATTTCAAAACTCTATACAAAGCAGACCACAGAGCAATGATTGATTCTATCCTTCAGGTTGTTGGTATCTTCCCTAGCTTTATTGATCGAGAAGGAAATGAGAATCTGATGGCCAAAGTTTCCAAAGAGGAGTTGTGGAACACTCTACAAAGCTTCTAGAAAGATAAGAGCCCAGGGTCGGGTGGTCTTACTACCAAATTTCACACATGCCCTTTTGATTTCTTGGGGGAGGATCTTTTGAGGACGATGGAATACTCAAGATCCATAGGATTAATCCTAGCATAGCCTTATCCCAAAGAAAGATAACCCCCAATCATTTGATTAATTCATACCGATCTCTCTTTGTAATAGCATTTACAAAATCATCTAAAAACTCATAGCTCTTAGATTGGAAAACATCCTTTCGGAAAACATCTCATCTAAGAAGTTTGGGTTTCTTCAAGATACACCCATCAGGTGATGGGGATCGCTCAAGAAGGATTACACTCTATCCACACTGAGAAACATAGAGAAATCACTTTCAAGGTGGGTTTATCGAAGGATTTTGATAGAGTAAGTTGGATATACATCAAACTTCTCAGTATACACTTGGGATTTTTCCACACTTTTGTCACCTATATTCTCAATTGCATCAACAATGCCTCTTTCACACTGTTGATAAATGGATCGACCTCCCTTTTCCTTAAATCCAAATGCAGTTTGAGGAAAGGGTGCATGCTTTCTCCATTGCTCTTCTTGTTGGTAGCTAAGAGCCTCACCAGGATGATCCACAATGCGGTCTCCTTGGGCTGGATAAAAGGTATTCATATCCATGCAAAATTTTCATTGTCATTCCTCCTTTTTGTTGATGATATTTTAATCTTTTATGAAGGAAAGCTACTCTATGTAGAGCAGCTCAAGATCATATTACACACTTTTTTCTTAGCAACATGAGTGAATATTAACATGGAGAAATCATCCTTGTTCTCCTTGGGCATGTTAGAACAAGAGAATCAACAAATTGTACAAACCTTGGAACTTCAGGTAAAGAATTTCGGTGACAGAATGAAGTACTTAGGGTTTTCTCTCAAGGCCAACTACTACATAAAAGGAGATTGGTTTTGGCTAATTGCAAAAGTGGAAAAGTGCATCCTCTCTTGGTGCAACCATTTCCTATCCAAAACAGAGAGGTTGGTTCTGGTAAAATTTGTTTTGGAAGCTATCCCGGTCTTTTAGACCTCCCTAGCCTGGGTACCGAAAGGTATCTTAGGAAAAATCAACCAATTAGCATAAATATTCTTGTGGCCTGGTCATGAGGATCAAAGATCACTTGTTTTGGCCTCCTAGAAACACCTTGTAGTGCCAAAATCCCAGGGTGGTTGGAGTCTTAAAAACATTTATCTATTTTCAAAAGCACCTACAGTAAATAACGTCTAGGGTTTAATTTATGGTTTTGGACTATGGCCTCGGGTCATTAAGGAAAAATATTTCCCATCGGATTCTCTCATAGATTGGATCTAAAAACCACAAAATGGATCGATTGTCTAGAAAGCTATAGTGAACTTTTTCCCCCTTATCGGAAATTGGCTCATCTGGAAAGTTGGCAATGGAGTTAGTGTCCTCATTGGTAAGGATCCATGGGTAGCTTGCAAGAATGATCACTTACAGCCAGAGCCACTTATTCACAATTTAAATCAAGGAGGTTTTTTTTTATCTTAGTCAAATTTTTCAAAGGGACTTTCTCACTAGACATATTATATGGCTTGGGTGGTAGGAGGTCAAGTTGGATGTGATTCATGTACCCCTTTGGACAACCTATATCAACATTCTTAGCAACTCCCTGGTCATCCCTTCAAATCATGAAGACAAACTAATTTGGTCCTTCAACTTGGAGGGAGGTTATACTCCACACCTCGGATACACAACTTTGATTCAGGAAACATGTGAGGTGCCTCCCCCTTGGTGGGGGAAATCACTTAGGAAGCTACATTGTCCGGCAAAAGAAAATTTGTTTATGTGGCTCCTCCTGCAAAATAAGGCCCCAACATGGGAAAATCTATAGAAGAGAAGCTTCACGAGGCCCAGTAGATGTCATCTCCGCAAGCAGGAAGGTGAAACAAGTTCACATCTCTTTCTACAATTGATCTATAAACTATCGTGGATATTCCACTAGAACAATTCGTCACAACAAATCCGATAAATAAAACTAAAATCTACACTATGAAGGTTAAATTCCTTTAGATTCTGGAATGTTTAGTTATTGATTTTATGCTTATGCATGAAATAGATAAAATGCAACAAATATAGAACAATAAAGTACAATAACACACCATCCACGAGATAACGCAGATATTTTCTCTAGGAAACCCTTATGAGAGAAAACCCAACTAGAAGGTGAGGTTGCTCTGCTCTCTTTTCTCATGTATGGAAATAATGCAAGTACAAAGGAGAAGGTACTCTCTATGAAGTTACCTGAGACCTGTGTCTTGTTAGGCCGCTATAGAACAATAACCCCCTCTATTATTCTCTCTAATTTCCCACTCCCAGTTGTTCTGCTCTGCTATGGAACAAAATACAATAACATAGAATGGAACCCCTTCTCCTCCTAGTGGATTAGTATTTAACATAGCCAGATAGCCATCTAGGGGTAGGTTTTTTACTTACTCAACCCTCAATTGTGGTAGAGTTTTGAACCTTCTAGAATCTTCTTGAAATTCCTCACGTGGCTAGCCCCATTTGCATGAGTAATGGAGGTTGACGCGACATCCTCTCATACCATGGTGGTCAACACGATAGGTCAAATTGTGGGAGGCATCAATTTTGAATACGAACTTTGATTAGCGCATGGTCTAAACTGTTGGAAAGGTTTGGAAAGGTCTAGAAGTGTAGAACATCAACAAAGGGGTGGGCACAAGTTTTAGACACCGAAAAACCAAAAAACACCGTTTAATGCCTCAAAATGGATCCAGAAGGTTTCGGACCCTAATTTTCCAAATTGGGACCTGCCACTAAAACGACCCTGCAAGTTGATTCCTCCAATTTTTTCCACTCTGAAAGCATCGAGATAGATAAAAAATAATATAATGATCCAATCTGGATCAACATTTCCCTTTTTCTTCCTCAATTTGGGATGAACTCAAATGATCGACAATGACCACAACCTGCTGGAGGGGAGAGAAAATAGATGTCAAATTAAAATCTTGGATGGAGGATTTAAACTCATCAAATATAAAAGTTCTTCCATTGATAGCAATTTGGGGAATTTGGCTAGTGTGGAACAATGCCACTTTTGATGGCCTAGACCCTTCTCCTACCACATGTGCACTAAACAACCTTGTGATCCTGGATTCCTTCCCCCAAACCAAACCACTTCCAAATCCACCTCCTTGTCTTGAGCTAGATATTACAAAGAAATTTCATTGGATTTTTTTGATGGAGATGTGCAGGGATCACCAACAANAGGAATTATTTTTCTGACAGAGGCTATCTCCTTCTCTTTCTCGGCTAGCTTAGGCAAGGCCACAAACAACCTCAGTGAATTCATGGCCTTGAATCTACTACTTATGTTGGCAAAGGAAAAAGGAATCACTCAGATAAACATATTTGGGGACTCCATGTTTGTAATAAATTGCATGAATGGAACACACACTTTATACAACTACAATCTTCAGCTTTTGTTTGAAGATATTAGAAGATCCGACACATATTTCACTCATATTTTAGTTACTCATTTATACAAGGACTGGAACAAGGAAGTGGACCAGCTCTCTAAAGTTGGATTGGCACTAGACAAAGGAGTATGGAAGATCTAGGGAAAAGGCCCATGGGGCTCCTTAGAATTATTTTACCACTCTTGTCTCACTCTCTGACTAGTTTGTTTTCACCATAGTTTTAACAATCTTCAACAAAGTTTTTGTATCGAAATAATTACTTGGAACATCAAAAGGAATTTTGTAGAACTTTAATGAAGGTGCTAATGGCTGCCATAGTACCCTGGAATATGGTACAAAACATGCTTATGGTTTGAGTTACTTTATGTATATTCTCGACAAATAGCATAAACAAGTTATGAGCTCCACAACTACTGGAATGTTGAGGGCATGTAATGATGTAATTTTGTCAAAATATGAATAAAATTACTTGTTTTTTTTTTTTCACTGGAAAAAAATAGTGTGGGTAATAACTTTTAAAAAAAGTTATACAACATTTAAAAGCAATTAATTACTATTAATAAGATTTTACATCGAGGAAAGCAAAGTGTATTTTATAGTTTCGATGAAATATATTATACACGATAGTGCATAATGCTAATAAAAAAAAAAATTGGGGTAGGTTAAAAGTTTACGTTTTGAACTTTCTTTTGGTTTGCCATCACTAGAATCTGTTAAAGCAATTTCTGTTGAAATTACAATTTTGTATTGATGATATACAATTGTTTTTAATATAGAGATAGATTTAGCACCCTTAAATAACCCTATTACAACAAGATTGTGTAATGTTAACATCTAGTACCTGTAATTCAAGTAATTCAAAATAATTCCTACCGGATTTCAAGCAAAAAATATTATTTTTCCCTCTTGTTATATTGATCAACTAGAATATGATAAATTTGTAGTGCATTTAAATCTCTCTCTCTCTCTCTCTCTCTCTCTCTCTCTCTCTCTCTCTCTCACACACACACACACACACACACACACACACACAATGCATTGGATTATAAATTTATCTTAAATTTCCAGGATATTTTAAACAATAGGGAATCCACTTGTTTTTTCTTTGAAATCAAAGAGTAGAGGTAAATGTTGAAATTTGATGTTCAACTCTCCCTGTCAAACTCAAAATTTATGATGACAAATTATTTCAACTATTCTTCAATTTACGTTCATACAAATTCATAGAGTCTCAATTTTATGTCCATACAAATTTATATTGTGATAATTTTATTTAAATGAGATCAATATGAAAATAAATATAATGCCCGATGCCTAGGGATATACACATATTAAACCAATTACATAAACTTAACACACTAATAAAATAAATGTTAATTTGTATAACATTTTGATTTCTCAAAACCCTAAACAAACTGAAGAATAGGGCTTGAGAGTTGATGATGTGAATGACTTTTTTTGATGGAAAATGCTTATAGGGTGGAGAATGTACCTTTTTTTGATGGAAAATGCTTATAGGGTGGAGAATGTACGATTGGATAAATAACGATATTTATATGATTAAGTTTCTTTACAATAGATTGTTTGGTTTGGTTTGCAATTAAAAGTGGATGCCTTTTGTGAATTGCTCTAAGCCAAGTGCAATATTTAGTTATGTCAAAGGTGAGGTGGATGATCGACCCCAAAAGTTCAATGCAATCATAATAGTAGCTAACATGGAATATTATAAGACAAAAAATGCCATAAACAAAGGACAAATGTGCACTTACGTAAAGGTAATTGAACACTGACATTGAGAGATATATGCAATGACCCCCACAAGTTGAAAATGTTGGTCTTGTCTTAATTTCACGACTCCTCTACTCTCCAATATTCCAACTTCTCCTTCTCTCTTACCCAATGTTTCACAAAATAATTAAAACTTGATTATAAGTATAAAAAAAATGAAGTGATGAACTCTTAATTGTGTGTGTATGTATTGTATTTCCACATTAAAAAAATCTCTCTTTTATTTCAAGTAGGAACAAGTAGGGATACATTCATCAATGCCTTTATGTTTGACATCAAGGTCACACACACCTAAGATTTATTTTTCCCGTGGTTTTTCCTTGTTTATTAGTCACTATTCTGTGTCTTGTATTTTAGGAAGAAAATTCCTCTAGGGAGAATATTCTCTTCAGTTTTCACTTCAGTTTGACTAGTTGAGTGGAGTTTAGATGTTGCATTGGTTTTGTCACCATGCAACATTGGGATCATTACCAGCTAATGCGCATTGTCCTTGGGATCATCACCAGACTAGCGCATTACCCATGATTCCCTTATCTCCTCTTCACTTCAATTTGTTTCAGTCAGTTAATTGAAGACCGACAGACTAGTTAACTCAGTTAGGTGGTAGTTCACTCTCATAACTGCCCGAGAGACTAGAATAGGTGGCAGTTCACTCCCGTAACTGTTGGTGTGTGTCCAGATCACTCTAGACCACCACTATGGTGCATTGGCTTCACCTCCAGTGCGCATTAGTTGAGTTATACATAGTATATCATGTGTAAATTATTCATTATTCATTACGATTAATGAGAATTATTCCATTCTTCCATTATCTTGTTAAGAGTCTACTAAACCAACACCAAGGTCATCAAAAACTTTAAAAGAAAAACAATGTAGACATTTAGCTTCCAAAAAGAAAAAAACATTGCAGACATTTAGCTTTAGATCATCAACACCGAGAGAAAATTGTTGGAGTTACTTCACACACACCTAGGATTTATTTTTCCCAATGTTTTTTAGTCATTATCCAGTCTCCTGTATTTTAGGAAGAATATTCCTCTAGGGAGAATATTCTCTTTAGTTTTTCACTTCAATTTGACTAGTTGAGTGGAGTCTAGATGTTGCATTGGTTTTGTCACCATGCAGCGTTGGGATCATCACCATTTAATGCGCATTGTCCTTGGGATCATCACCAGATTAGCGCATTACCCATGATTCCCTTATCTCCTCCTCACTTCACTCTGTTTTAGTCAGTTAATTAAACACTGGTAGACTAGTTAACTCAGCTAGGTGGCAGTTCACTCTCGTAACTGTCCGAGAGACTAGCCTAGGTGGCATTTCACTCCCATAACTGTTGGTGTGTGTCCAAGTCACTCTAGACCACCACTATGGCGCATTGGCTTCACCTCCAGTGCAAATTGGTTGAGTTATACATAGTATATCATGTGTAAATTATTCATTATCCATTACAATTAATGAGAATTCTTCCATTACTTCTCTCTTGCTTCTTCTTTCTCAATTTCTCTCTGCAAATCTATGTGGCATTTTTTAGCTAGATCTATTCTGTGAAGGTTCAACACATTTACATGGTATCAAAGCCAACGGTCTTCTAAGAAAAATCTACACAAAATTATTTTTGCAGGTACCAAAGATTGAAGACAACGGAAAAATGGAATTCCCAAAAGAATTCATTCTTACACCTTACAACTTCTTTGCATGGAAGGAGAAGATTGTCATGCATATTCGAAGCAAGGGATTGTATAAGTTAACCATGAATACAGAGACATAACCAACATCAGTCATAGAAAAATCCAAGTATCTAAATTGAATGGATGAAGCATTTAGAACAATTTGCAGTCTCATTTCTCCCGATCTACTTTTTCACATATCTTCCTGTAAACCCCCCAATGAAGCCTGGACCACCATGGAAGGGATCTTTGGAAAATAGGATGAGATGAGGGGACACATGCTCAAGTTGGAATTGCTCAAATTGGATCCAAAAAGCTTCGACAATCTCCAAGATTTCCTTACAAAATATAAGAATTTACTGTCGCAACTCAAAGCTTTCGGGATTGATAAATCTAAGGAGGAGAAACAAATGGTTCTCACCATTCTCTCCAAACTTGGTCCTGAATTCTCTGTGTTTGTATCCACATTCCATTCAGTCAAATTCACCTCTGGAGTCACCTGGAAGATGCCTTCTCTTGAGGAATTTATCGAATCCTTGACACAAGAGCAAACCAAGCTCATCAACATGGGCAAAATCAAAGGCCCAAAGGTGCATGCACTTACTGCGCAAGATGGCAGCCATCAATATCAGAAATCTAAAGATAAAGACAAAAGGAAAGCTCATGCAAATACAAAGAAGGAAGGGTACTCAAAGGGGAGAAATGCACATAGTGCCATAAAGGATTCCATCCAGAATCCACATGCATGGAGAAAAAAATAGATCTAATGACTCAAATACTTAAGAAAAATAACCTTGGAGATCACATCCCCAAGGGTGCCAAGAAGAAGAAGCCAAAAGATCAGAATCCCAAGAAAGGAAATTCTAGCCATGCCTTGATTGTCATCAACTCCTCTCCCGATGCTTGGATCATAGATTCAAGAGCATAACATCACATGGCTGCCACAAAAACAGTCTATTATTCATTGGATGCATGCAAAGGTCCTCCTATTTTGATGGGGGACAACTCTCCAGTCGAGGTCACTAGCAAAGGAAGGATTGAACTCACCAATGGAAGCTTCGAGAATGTGTTGCACGTTCCCAAACTTTATGTTAATCTTCTCTCCGTGTATAAGATGACGAATTCTGGCACCGGAAAGAAAGTCATATTCAAACCTAATGCAGTGGACATCTATAACATGCAAACCAATTCCAGGGTTGTTACCGGTGAGGTAAATCATCAATCTAGATTGTATACATTTTCTGAATTTATTGAACCAGATTCTGCTTTACTGCTTACCCATGCTGATGAAAGCTGTAGGATATGGCACGAAAGGTTCGGGCATTTGAGTTTCAAATATATGCAACAACTTAGCAAACAAAGATTGGTTGATGGTATACCAAACATCCATTTCTCCAAAAGAATCTGTGAGGGATGTGCTCTTGGAAAACACCCTCAAGAGAAATTCAACAAAGGAAAGACTCAGAGAGCTTCCTCTCCTTTAGATTTGATCCATAGTGACCTCATGGGCCCTTTTCTGCATCCATAAATCAACAAAGCGAGGTATGTTCTCATTTTTGTTGATGATTTCTCACGTTTCACATGGATTTACTTTCTTAGGAAAAAAACAGAGGTCTTTCAACACCTCAAAGATTTCAAAGCCTTTGTTGAGACGCAGTCCGAAAAGAAAATCAAAGTCCTCTGAACTGATAACGGGGGAGAGTATGTCAACCATGAGATCCAGAATCTTTTTCATGAGGCAGGGATTCAGTTGCAGCACACAGTTCCCTATACTCTGCAGTAAAATAGAGTTGTTGAGCGGAAAAACAGATCTCTAAAAGAGATGGCATCTTGCATGCTACATGCAAAGTCACTTCCACAGAGACTATGGGTCGAAGCATTTAATTGTGTAACCTACATCCAAAACAAATATCCCCATAGATCTGTCAAGGATAAGACCCCCTACGAGGCTTGGAGCGGCCTCAAACCGGAAGTGACCCGCTTTCATATTTTCGGTTCAGGTGCATGGGCCCGGATTCCCTCTGAAAAGAGGAAGGCACTTGATCCACAGAGCACAAAGTGTATCTTTGTTGGATACCCTGACAGTGTGAAGGGATACAAACTTATTGATCTTTCCTCGGACCAACTCATTATTGAGCATAGTGTTCAATTCAAGGAAATTGTCTCGCATGTACCTCAACAGTCGCATGCAGACACCTTCATTCTTCCACCTGTCCGAGATGATGAGCATGCACATGCCGAATCTTCTTCATATGAGAGTTCTTATTCAAAGGATTCAGATGATCTAGACACAAAGTCAGTACAGTCAGATGCAGAGTCAGTGCATCCAGATGCAGCTGCAGAGCCAGAGCAGAGGCCCAAGTGGGCCCAAACTACTCTTCAGGATGCAGGGGATCTTGTTGTTGATCCAGTTGATACTGGGAGGACTCAATCTGATTTTGAGGAGCCTCCTCTTGCACTTACTACCACTGAACCATTGCCACCCAGGCATTTTTTCTTGGTTCAATCTTCAAATCCATAGTCTTATGGTGCGGCTTCTGGAAATCCCTTCTGGGAATCCACTATGCAGGAGGAGTACAACTCCCTCCTCGAGAACCAGACTTGAGATTTGGTTCCCCTTCCTTCTGGAAGGAAACTTGTTGGGTGCATATGGGTCTACAGGACCAAGAGCGTAATGAATGGACAGATAAGTAGATACAAAGCTAGGCTTGTTTCCAAAGGCTTTCAACAGGTGCATGGAATTGACTATGATGAGACCTTCGCTCCAGTAGAAAAGATGGATTCCATACATTTGGCACTTGCAATTGTGACAACCAAGGGATGGGAGGTCCATCAGATGGACGTGAAGAATCCATTTCTTCATGGTGATCTCTCTGAGGGAGATCTATATGGAGAAACCCTGGGGATTTATGTCGGATTCATCTTTGGTCTGTCGACTGAAGGAATCTCTTTATGGCCTCAAGCAGGCTTTGAGGGCATGGTATGCCAAGATGGACTCCTACCTGTTGCCACAGAACTTTGTACATTGTAAATCATACCTGAATGTCTACATGCTCAGGATGACTGATTCATTCCTACTCTTAGTTTTGTATGTTAATGATTTGTTGATCACCGGTTGCTCGACCTCAGCGATTGCTGCAGTCAAGAGGATTCTACATGACAGGTTCTTGATGACGGACATGGGTTTGCTACACTTCTTCCTTGGACTCGAGATCAATTAGGATGCATCAGGCATCAAACTGTCTCAGACCAAGTATGCACGAGATCTCCTTGAGAGATTTCACATGACGGAGTGCAAGTCTGCTCCAACTCCTTTCCTATCAGGAGTCAAACTTGAGGTGGCAGGGACACTCCACTGGTTGAAAGCACATTGTACATACAACTAGTGGGGAGCTTGTTGTATCTCATACACTCCAGACCAGACCTCTCCTATGTAGTTCGCGAAGTTTCCAGGTTCATGCAGGAGCCGCATAAGCTACATTGGAAGGTTGCAAAGTGTATCCTTCGATACATACATGGCACCATCACCTTTGAGATTCATTATGTAGCAGGCTCTACATTGGACCTCATCAGGTTCACTGATTTTGACTAGGCCGACGATAGCACTAATTGCAAGTCCACATCTGGTTACTCACTTAGTCTTGGTTATGGGCCTATCCGTTGGTCAAGCAAGAAGTAGGTTTCTATTGCTCTATCTTTAGCCGAGGCAGAGTGCATAGGGGTAGTTAACATAACCATTCAGGCTATGTGGCTATAACATTTTCTCACCGAGTTGGGCATTCTGTTTCATCGGTCGATCATCATCTAGTGCAACAACTAGAGCACTCTGAAGTTCTGCAGAGATCTAGTTTAGAGGCAGTGGATGAGGCACATCGAGATCCACATGCACTACATCCAGAACTTAGTACACAAAGGGATCATCGACCTACAGTTCTGTCCTTCAACATAACAAATGACATACATCTTCACCAAGACCTTCACTGAGCAGAAGTTCCATTCTCTGTGAAGTTGTCTTGGAGTGAAGGACACAATTTCCTAACAACTGTTAGTTCTTCTTTTTACATACATTGTACCTTGAGGGGGGGGTTCCCATGAGGTTTTCCCTCCTTCCTCACTTTATTTCAATGTATCTTTTGTATTTGGGTACCTAACATGGCCTCGTTGTCGGGACCCATTCTTTATTTTCACCATAGTGATGTTCAGAGGGGGTGTTGGAGTTACTTCACACACACCTAGGATTTCTTTTTCCTAAGGTTTTTCCTTGTTTATTAGTCATTATTCAAGCTCCTATATTTTAGGAAGAATATTCCTCTGGGGAGAATATTCTCTTCAATTTTAACTTCAGTTTGACTAGTTGAGTGGAGTCTAGATGCTGCATTGGTTTTGTCACCATGCAACATTGGGATCATCACCAGCTAATGCGCATTGTCCTTGGGATCATCACCAGACTAGCACATTACCCATGATTCCCTGATCTCCTCCTCACTTGACTCAGTGTCAATCAGTTAACTGAAGACTGGTAGACTAGTTAACTCAACTAGGTGATAGTTTACTCTTGTAATTGCCCGAGAGACTAGACTAGGTAGCAATTCACTCTTGTAATTGTTGGTGTGAGTCCAAATCACTCTAGACCACCACTATGGCGCATTGAATCCACCTCCAGTGCACATTGATTGAGTTATACATAGTATATCATGTGTAAATTATTCATTATTCATTGCGGTTAATGAGAATTCTTCCATTCCTTCTCTCTTGCTTCTTATTTCTCAATTTCTCTCTACAAATGTGTGTGGTATTTTCTAGCTAGATCTATTCTGTGCAGGTTCAACACATTTACAAAAATCACCTCAATGATGCATCACTATCAATAACATTGACATTTACCCCAACATGGGGATAAGCAAGTACTAAAACAATGCTAGATGCAAATATGTTTTGTGGGGAGAGAGGAGAACTTATCTCCTTTATGCCAAGTCATTATCAATAATCCATATTGTGGCTCAACTTCCCTCTTAGTTAGATTGTTAGCTTCTGAGTTGTTTTCTCTATAAACATGGGAGAGGGATATTATAGAAAATGTGGGTTTAACCTCTTTGATTAGCTTCACCACATCCTAAAGTAACAATTTTTGAATAATGATTCCTCCTTTTAGCCCTTCAATAATAATATTTGAGTCTCCATAGATATAGATGTCTTTCACCTACCATTCTTTAGCTACAACTAGTAGTATGTACACTACCCTAAGCTCTACTTAGTTGTTAGTTCCTTGACCTATTCCACCAAAAAAAGGATATCACATGCCTATTAGAGAAGAAGATTACATGATCTACTCCACACTACCTCAGATTCCCCTTGGATGCCCCATCGAAAAAACCTCAAGGATGTGAGTTGTCTATGCTAACCTCCCCCACTTGCCTCTTTTTCTTCTTTTCCATTGTCTTGGGGAGACACATACACGTACCTAATCCTATATAACACTTGCAAGGGAGTGACAATCCATTACATAATGTGGCTTTGTTCCTAGCCAACCAAATAAATCAAAAGACTATTGTTGGAAGGGATAAGTGATTTTCCATCTCCATGTTCTCTCCTCAAGTTTTTAGCACATTCTCCAGGATAGTACTTGCTCGTGCTCCTTTCCCAATTGTGATTGTGTAAACAACATCCCAAACCACTCTAGAAATTTGTCAATCCAAAAGAAGGTATTGCACTGACTCACCATTTAGCTTGCAAATCTAGCATATGCTTTGGCCCTTCTAGGACCACTTATGGAGATTATCCCAAGTCAAAATTTTGTGATACAAAGCTAGCCATAGGAACATCCTTATTTTAAGTGGTGCTTTTGATTTCCATGTTGGAAATGTTTAACAGGTAGCATATGCTTGTCATTGATGGCAAGTACAACAATGAAGATGGCATGAGTACAGGAAGAATGTAACAGATGGGCACCAGAAGTATTTTGGGAAGACGCTACAGAGCAACCTCGATAAGATCAGAAGAGATAGTGCAGAGGATGTTTGGTATGTTTTACACGCAGCGTATGCTTGTCATTGATGGCAAGTACAACAACGATGATGGCTTGAGTATAGCAGCGCAGTGATATTCAGGAAGACCAGCAACGCAACAATTGTCTAAACGCAACAGTCCTCAATCATCAAATCGAGGATTCATCTAAACTGCTGATCAGGCATGATGAAGTCCCGTAAAGTTTGTGAATCATTTCTGATCGTTGGATCCCATCCAAAATTCCTAACAGCATGAGGGCCGTCAGATCTGAATATAGACAAGAAGAACGCGCTCAAGAGGAGGATAGATCTCAGGCGTTAGATCTGAGCGCAGGGTCCGACCACCGTTGGATCGAGGAAAACCTGCATGATCTTTAAAGTGCAAGGAGTAGAGGGTTCACAAAATCCCGAAAGCAGGAGGACCGTACATCTCAGGGGGTTATGTGGACCGTTGATCCGACTCCCTGTCGGAGTTTCGGGGATCGAGAGTTGGAGATGACAAGTAATATCATCCACATAAATCTCGATTTCGCGATATGCAAAATCGCGACGTAATCTGAGCCATCAAATCAAGATCACATCTGGACCATCGATCCGACTCACGTCAGCAAACCACGTCAGCTAGGAACACGTGGCACAACTAGGTAATGACAAGTGTCAGACTGATTCAACATGCCAAGCACATGTAAGTCATGAATCAGGGTGACACGTGGCAGTTATTTAACATATGTGACATCCGCAGACTTACACTATGTCGGAGTTTCGAGGATCGCGTGTTGGAGATGTCAAAGAAACAATGCAACATGAATCCCGATTTCACGATATGCAAAATCGCGACTTAAATCGCAGTCGTTGAATCAAGATCAAATCTGGACCGTTGATTCCAGTCCATGTCGGAGTTTCGAGGATCGCGTGTTGGAGATGTCAAAGAAACAATGCAACAAAAATCTCGATTTCGCGATATGCAAAATCACGACTTAATCGCAGCCATTGAATCAAAGATAGAATCTAGACCGTTGATCCAAGTCCCTTTCGGGGTTTCGAGGATTGAGTGTTGAAGTTGTCAAAGAACATTCACCATAGGAATCCCGATTTCGCGATATGAAAAATCACGACTTAATCGTGGACCGTTGGATCAAGAGGACGTGTGGCGAAAGATCAGAGCACCATAAAGCTCCTTTTCGAAGTTTCGCCTATCGCGACTTGGAGTGACAAGAACCTCCACCTAAGGAACAACGAGATGCGAGATCGCGAAAGCGCCTTATGCATAAGGTTGTGGTCACAACCCTTGGTCATGAGAAGGGAAGGAGTCAGTCTAGATAAGCTCCATTTCGGGGTTTCGGAGATCGCGACTTGGAGAGTAGAGATGCCTCATCTCCAGATTCACGAAACGCGAATTCGCAAAAAGCACTTTAAGCATAAGCGCTTGGTCATGGCCATGGTCATATAAAGGAAGGCGCTAGCGTAGAAAATCTTTGTATCGAAGCTTCAGAGATCGCGACATGAAGTGTCAAGACACTTGGGCATAGGAATGCCGAAATGTCAAAACCCGATTTAAAGGCAATATTAATAAAGTTCATCCAACGACGCAAATAACCCTGAAGGAGATCGGAGGGATACTATAGCACGACATAGTATAACTTCCAGAAACCACTGATGGTTTCAGCCAGAGGACTCGAAGACACTTGGGATGATTTGACAAAGAAGGTGAAGAGCCACTGGGAATCTTCAAGAGGGATGAAGATGTTCATGAAGGCGATTGACAGCTAGATGGGCATTGAGGCCTGTAACTGAAATAGAGAAGGTGAGCTCGACTGTCACGGAGAATACGAAGAGTCACAACTGCTAGAGAGGCTGGCTCGACTGTCACAGAGAAGACAAAGAGTCTCAACCGCGAGAGAGGCTGAGGAATCTCAGCATAACACCCAGTGATGTTGAACGCATGGGAAAACCGCCAGAGAAGCTTAAGAGTTACCATGATGATCAGGCAAAGCTCGAGAGGTGGAGGATATTGGCGCGGTATGAGCATGCAGAGGAATGGCGAATATTGTATGCACAAGATGCACAGAAGCTATATATACACGGTACAAAGAAGAGAAGTTGTTGTTGTTGTTGT
>SNQJ01S0024111.1:64820-109905 GCA_010110895.2 Picea sitchensis | reverse complement strand
TTATTAAATAAGGCCCACTATGGTAGTTAGATATAATAAATGGGTAATTAGATATAATAAATGTAAGAGGACTTCTTAGAAGGTTCTACTTCTAGAAGATTCCTCCTCTAGAATGTTCTTAGGTGATGGTAGCATTATATAAAAGGGTTCAAGCAATGTAATAAGACATGAAGAGAATTATTGTATTGTGAGCGGTAGCTCAGTAGGAGGATGCCCCCTCGAAGAGGCAAGTGCACAGGAGAGGATCCCTTCCATAATATGATCCATTGTATGGTGTTGCCCTACCTCAAGGGTTTTTATAATAAAGTGTGGTTTCTTCTATCTTGCTCTGTGGATCTATTGTGTATTCAGTATTTGTGGTGATTATATTTGTAGATCTATTCAGGTTCTTGACATTACCCACCAACCCCTCTTACATGTGTTTAATGATTGAACTCTCATACATTCAAAAATAAAATAGAAGGTTCACTAAAAGTAATAATTTTAGGAAAGTGGGTTGGAACTAATACCCATGAATAATCCCCCCGTGGACCCCTTTCTTAGAGCTTTCTAGACATTCCCCTCTCTTGTGGAAACTTAGTCCCCAATTACTTCGTCCATGTCCCCCTGCAACCAATGTCACATTTATTTTATTATTACAATCATATACAAAGTTTACAAATTACATATTCAAGCCTACGTCCATACATCATATTTAATTACATAGGGATTATAAATGAAGGTGTTACAATTAAAATGTAAAATATTTATGGTAAAAAGTTAATGACAATTCCAACACCGATAAATAATGAACATTTTTTTCCATAAATCATGTAGTTCATTAATGAAGATGCCAAGAAATATTATCCTTAAGTTTATGGAAATGTAAAATACTTATCGTAGGAAATAAATACAATTATATGTATATGTATATAATAATACATAAATTTTTTTATGACAAAAATAATACAATTATATGTATATATAAAAAAAGAAGATTTGATGGTTTGTATAAATATATCTAAAATAAATTTATGGTTTTTAATTTGAATTTAATGTTAATATACAAGTTTACATCTTTAGATGAGTTTTGAAAATTTGATATATATATTTTAGGGTTTTTGAAAATACTAAATTAATATATATATAATAAATAATACAATTTATAAACCATGTAAAATTGTGATTTCACACAAAATTATATTATGAAATTAAACCATAATTCATAATTCAGTTAAAACATTGAAACTAACCCTTTAAGTCAACAGAGCTGATGACGACCATTGTCCTAACGCTTTGCGATTCCACATGATTAGGAGTCACGACAACTAACGAAATTAAATTATGGTCTAGCGAGAAATTAGCAAAACCTCATGACAGCTGGCTAATTTCAACTCTCAACGCATTCGAAGAACATTCACAAAACAACACCGTACAAGAAACTGAAGGCCAATCATACATAGTTGGCGGAGCCATGGAAACATATCTTAAAGTCTTCCATTTCCGTTGGATTATGTTTATCGAAACCATATAGGAATCTTAAAAATCCACGCGATTTGTTTGTTGCCGCATTATTCTCCTCAATCATGAAAATCATAGGCAGCACGTAAAATATTTGCTGAAAACCAATCGGCCATGGAGGAGAGATTGCAGATGCTCGCCCAGAAGATGAAGAATCCGCTCGATTTCATGCCCAAAAGACGAAGAAATCTCATTCTCTGCATTGCAGCAATCGCAGGAACGGGATATGGCTTTTACAGGGTCTACAATTCCCCGTCGATCGCCAGGAAAAAATACCAATTCGTTTGTCTTTTGAGGTCTCTGATGACAATTGCAGAAGCGGCGTCGGCATCTGCAGAGACCATCTCTCTGGTCTCTAATGACCTCAACGGCTTCTTGCGATCGGATTCCGATGAAATCCCTGCAAGTTTAAAGCAGCTCTTGAAGGTCGCCCAGTGCCGGGAATTCCAGCAAACCCTAACTAGGGTTTCAAGCGCTCTGACTGCCGGAGTTTTGCAGGGTTTCCGCGGTCCCGCCGGGGAAATTCCCAGAGACGGTGAGTCCGAGACGCCCGGAATCGCAGAGAGGGTGATGGACAGGCTCTTCACGCCGGCCGGTACGGGTTTTGTTTCTGTTGTTGCCGGGAATTTTGCCCGGAATTTGGTTTTATCTTTTTTAGAAAATTACAGGGCACAGAATAATAATTATAATAATAATATGGGGAATGGTGGGCATTCGTCTCCGAACTTCAGCTCGGAGGATTCGAATTCGGGACCTCCTGTTGGATCGGGGTTTGTTGATGTGCTCTGTAGAAGTAACACCAGGGTTCTTATTGCCGAGTGCATTCGTAATTTTGTGGGCACAGCAGTGGGGATGTATTTGGACAAAACGATGAACATCAATGTCTATGACGAGATTTGCTCAAGCCTCACCAATCCCAAGCATGAGGCCCAGATGAAGGGCATTTTAATTTCCGTCCTTAATGGGGCTGTTGAAACCCTTGTCAGAACTTCCCATGATGTTTTGACCAGTGGGTCTTCTTCTAAGAATGCTGGGAGGATAGAGACTAAGTTTATCCATGAAGGTGCCGATGTTCTGACCAATGGATCTTGTTCTAAAACTAATGGGATGATACAAAATACTTGTAATCATGAAAGTGAGATTGAATCGAGCCATTTAGACACAGAAACAATCTCATCTGCTCCCCAAGAAACCTTGTCTCCCTTCACTGTTTTTGGCTCTCAGATGACTCTCAGGGACCAGCAAGATTCGGTCATGGACACCGGGAATGCCGATCCTGGTATTTCAACACCTTATCATAACTGGGTTGATAGGATCTCCCATACTCTTGCCATACCCAGCAATCAGAAACTATTCATTGAAGTAAGTGGAAAAATGACTTTCGAGGTAATCCGGTCTTTCTGTGAATTTACGCTCTGTAAATTTTCCAATTTTTGCTTTAGAACTTTGCCAGCTATCGGCCATGAAGCATCGGATGGAATTCTTGAGTTCATCAGGTATGTTGGAGCCAAATCGATAGTTATAGCTACCCTTTGTCTTGCAATCTGCTTGCATTTTCTAACTGGTGTGAGAGTTTTGGAAGTTGCATAACTAAATTGGGCTTTCCTTCAGAAGAAGATTTTCATGAATGTTAAAAGAATTAGAAACCTCTGGGTGATTTTGTCGGGGGATTAAAGTTACTTCTTATTCTCTTCGTGCTCAAATGATAAATCTGATGCAGCTGTATCATTGTATATTAGTGGTCAGATTCTTCTGACCATTTATTCTTTATTAAAGATGGATTATTATACCACAATAAAAGTATCTAGTTTTTGGTGAATAGTTTCAGCTACTGAAAGTAATGTTGATTTTCAATATCGGCAGTACTTTGCAGTTAAATTCCTCCTTTCATACCCAATTCAATATTGAAAACTATTCAGAATTATTGATTACATTTTAGAAATATTCATGTCTGAAATTCGAATATGATAAGTATTGACATTTGTTGGTTAAATGAAACCTGTTGGCACTTATTTGCTAACGCATGTTCAGAAGCATTGAGACTTATTCAGATATATAAATTATTTTTCTTCCCTGGAAAAATATAAATTAATTTTTAGAGGATATGAGTTTTACTTGTGCACTACGATTTCTTGAAAGTGTGAAGTTAATATCCCGTGGACCATATTTTTCTCCATTACTTTTGTCTACAAAAGACTAAATTTGTAGAATTGTAACTGTTTCCTGAAAAAGGTATTTCACATTTGTTTTACCCGGGGCTATTTGTATGGAGCATTTAGGTAAGTAGAATAGAACATAGTCAATTGGGTTTAGCTCGGGTGGTTGGGAGGAATGATTGTTATCCTCCGCACCTAGGTTCAATTCCTGCAAGTGACATGTTGAGTTCGTTGCAACTTTATATGAGACTTATCCTCCTTCTTACTAAATCTTGTAATGAAGCGGATGAACAAGGAATTTGTTGCTTGCTATGGCAGTGATGTGATGGCATGTACACACTTCTTCCATTGTCACTAGTTGCCACAACCTTTCTCTTCCAAATTCACTTCGGAGAAACAACCAAGGGGATGAAAATTGCTAATGAGACAAAGATATCAAAATTTTGAGTTTCATAAATGTATGAAATGTGAAATTTCTCTAAACCCAGTTCACTAAACTAGTTAATTTATCGTTTAACCGATTATACCAGGTTTTCTTCACAAACAAATAATGCACAGCAGAAAATAATAACCAAGAACTTAACGGTAAAAGATAACAACAATCACATCACATATACACAAGTATTTTTGGACAATCGTCCTTGGAAAAACCCCAGAGGGAAAACCAGTGCAGCAAATTTGGAGATTTTATTATTCAGCTAGAAAATATAGAGATCTCTTACAATAAAATCGACCCAACCAAAATGCCAAGAAAAAGCTCAGCGAATCACCTCCTCAACAGTTGTACGGCCCTTCTGCAAATCTTCTTGAACCAAGTCGTGCCAGAAGACACCCTTGCGTGAGCCTTTGCGTAATCGTACGACTGCCTGCGTGGGTACTGCATCACCTAGTACGACGTCTCTAAGATCTGTAGTATATGGCCTCTGTAATGCTGAATATGTGTGCCAATCTCAATGAAGAGTTCTCCTATGTCTACCTGCAAACCCTCTCTCCAAACCCTCAAGCAATTCTTCTCTTTCTCTCTTTAGAAAATCGCCCCTGTCTAGTGCATAATGCGCCCCTCTTCAAGTCGATCTCTCTTTTACTCAATGAGCAAGTGAAAAACCCTATCTCTAAAAGGATGGAGGGCCAAGATTGATCTTCACACACTTTATGAGAGCAATGGTCAAGATTAAAAGACCACAACTTAAATTTTTTCTCACTTTAACTTTATAAAAAAAATGCTCATTAAGTCAACATTAAAATATAACCCATTTAATTTACTTTTTCCTAAGTACAACTTTAGGAAAAAGATTAACCCATAAACTTGGCTAAGTTTCATTGCCCTCCTCCATGCTAGTACGCCACGCATGAAGAAGACCTTTCTTGCTCTCCAATCTCTACACTCCCTCTTAGTGAGGAAGGGATTTTGCCTCAACCCCATCTGATCTTTGAACTTTTCAAACTTTTGTTTGCTCAGTGCCTTGGTAAAAATATCTACCATTTGCTCATCAGTCTGTATGTAATCAAGCCTCATGACTCCTCTCTGTACACAATCCCGGATGAAGTGATACTTGATATTGATGTGCTTGCTGCGATCATTAGTTTGTATGTAATCAAGCCTCATGACTCCTCTCTGTACACAATCCCGGATGAAGTGATACCTGATATTGATGTGCTTGCTGCGATCATGAAACACCGAATTCTCAGAGAGCTTGATGCAACTCTGATTGTCACAGTGAATCACAGTAGCTTCTAGCTCCTGCCTGAACAATCCAAAGAGTAGCTTCCTAAGCCATAGTGCCTCACATGCTGCCAAGCTAGCAGCCATGTACTTTGCCTCAACAGACCTTAATGCCACTGATTTCTGCTTCTTGCTGAACTAGGAAATGATGCCCGATCCAATGCTGAAACAACAACCTGAAGTACTCTTTTTGTCCTCTGCACATCCTGCCCAATCAACTGTTGGACATAGTGTCATTGATGTGTATTGTCATTGATGTCAACAGTCGATACCATTGATGTGATGATAAGTTGAGATAAAAGCTCAGGAGGGTTAGCGAATGAAGATCAAAGCTCATAAGAGATGGCGCAATGAATTTCAGAAGAATCGTTGGAGGACTAGTCAACAGTATATAATGACTGATGTCAAACAGTTGGACGATATGCAGAGATTAAAGCTCAGGAGAGTTAACAAATGAAGATCAAAGCTTAGAAGAGATGACGCGTTGAAACTCAGTAGGTATGGTGCGATGAAACTTAGTAGGTATGGCGCGTTGAAACTCAAATCAAATCAAGACCGTTGATGCGCAATCGCCAGATCAACGACAGGGATGAATTGCGGAGAGCGAAAGAAGAATTAAACTACTCGCTAGTTACAATCCCGCAATCGGTCTAGATCGTCAGATCTCATAAACTCAAACATCTATGACTATGGTTGATCCAACAAACGATTAGATTAAGTCAGGACCGTCAGATCTTACAGCTTCAAAGATTGACGATTGTGGTTGACTCATCAACAACGCACAACTTCAAATTGCGGAGTTTGGGTAACGAGTTAAATCACTCGCAAGTTGTGGTTCCGCAATCATCCTTGATCGTGGATATGCTTCTAGAGTCTTCATAACTGTTGGATCTACTAAAGTGGAAGGATAGGATAAGCAAAGACGAAGTTGCGAAATGTGAATTCACGATTTGATTTGGATCGTTGGATCGTGGAGGGTTGTGGATCGTTGATCTGACGTAAGCGAATATCGGGAAATCGAGAATCGAAGAAAGGAGGTGCTCTAACCTCCGACATCGCGAAATGCGAAGTCCCGATGAAATCTGGACCGTTGGATCGTGGAGGGTCATGGACCGTCGATCTGACGTAAGTGGATATCGGAAAATCGGGAATCGAAAAAAGGAGGTGCTCCAACCTCTGACATCAGGAAACGTGAAGTCCCGATGAAATCTGGACCGTTGAATCACAGACAGATCTCGGGTCGTCAATCTGAGATACATTTCGGGAGAGTCAAGGTTGACTCACATCCAAATGCCCGACACACGAAATCACTATTTTATCGCAGCCGTCGATCAAAGGGAGAGTTTGGACCATTGATCTGACACTGCAAACTAAGTTTGCGAACTCGCGAAATGCGAAGTCTCGATGAAATCTGGACCGTCGGATCACAGACTAATCTGGGCCATTGATCGGACAAGAGCTAAAACGCAAAGTCGCGAAGTTTGAGTTCGCGAACGGGATCACAGCCGTTGGCTGGAAGAAGGTCATGGACTGTTGATTCGGCTAACCTCCGACATCGCAAAACGTGAAGTCCCGATGAGATCTGGGCCGTTAGATCATTGAAGGTTGTGGGCCGTTGATCTGACACGACAAACTTCGGAGATTGCGAGTTGGGAGAATCGAGGCAACTCGCAGCTGAATATCCGATGTGCGAAATCACGAAGCACCTTTTTGCTTGGCCCCTTGTCACAACCAAGGTCACATGTGAGACAGGTCTAGGAAAAAGCGCCGAGAAGCCGAAAATCCGAAGAAACACTCAGCCGTCGATCTGAGATACATTTCGGATACTATTCTGACCATTAGATTAGGGAGATCTACGTCAGCAGACCATGTCAACAAGGACATGTGGCAGACCACGTCAGCAGATCATGTCAGCAAGGACACGTGGCACAATCGGATAATGACAAGTGTCAAGTTGAAATTGGTATTTCAAGAACGTGCAAATCACAAATCTGAGTGACACGTGGCAGACACTCAGCTCATGCCAAGTCAACAAGTGACGTAAGCAAGTTACGTCACTCCAGAAGTGGACATGGGTTGTCCGATCTAAAGAACACTTCGGGAGCATTCTCGACCGTTGATATAGTACAGTGGAAGGATAACGTAAGTGGAATAGTCGAAGTCATGAATCACGATGTAATTGAGAGCTGTTCATCTCAACTCTTGATTAATTCGTAATTGTTGATTTGTTCGAAACCTCTGGACAAGCCAGGATCGTCTGACTAAAGGAAGAACGATAATGATCGTCCGATCTACTTCGGAGAAATCTGTGTCGGAGATTTGAAATATTACAGAGGCTAAAAGTTGTGAAGGATGAAGTCCTGAAATACGACAATCGTCCATCTCATCATGCGATTAAAACGTGACCGTTGATCTTGACAAATGATCAAGCACTTATTTAGCCTTAGCGTATGGTCACCGCCGTTAGTCGTATGGAATAGAGAAATAAGGGTAAAATGAGGCAGCGCTTAATTGATAAGCCCGTGGTTCTACGCCTGTGATCATATGAAAATGGATTGAAGGAAGCACCTCATACAAACTTAATTTGACAGAGAATTAACACCAAAACAATACAGAGAATCGATAAGAGATCAAAGAAGATCTATTGGTTAACAGAGAATGCAACAGAAACATGAGAACGATATGATGAGTCGATCCATGTCTGTGATCAACTCATGAAGAAAAAGAACTGACACACAGTTATGATTAAAAGAGAATTAATTCACGAGTATTATAAATAAAGAATAAAAAGGAAAATAAAATTAATTAAAGATTGATATTATCATTTTAAATGAAAAGGTACAATGGTTCAAATGTCAAAAGACACAATGATTCAAATTCACACCAGTTCGAAGACTATATAAACAAGAAGGAATGGTGAGAAGATGTGTAGTTGAATTTGTTGAAGTATATATATTTATATATAATGGATTGAATGAAGATTCATTCTATCAGGTTGGTGCCTGTTTACAAGCTGGGTCTTGTATGAGGATTGGATTCCTCACATCTCAATTGGATCTGAGATCAACAAGCTGGGACTTGTTATGAGGGTTGGATTCCTCATTTCTCAGTTGGATCTGAGAACTACAAGCTGGGTCTTGTAACAGAGAGCCGGGTCTCTCATAATTGTATGAAGATGATATTCAAAGATTTATCTTATGTATTCATTCATGTTATTTAAATAAATAAAATATTTATTCTTTTATAATAATAATAATAATAATAATCTATTTTTAAGGTCACGACCAAGCCACACCAAATTGGTGTATGAGACCCCCTTGTTTGTGGGACAAGGGACCCCCCTCCGCTCAACGATTTGACTGGTAAAGTCTACAGAGGTATACATACCCTAACCCCCTCTGGATTTGAACTTGTGACCTCTTAAGAGGAAACGCATGTTCTTAACCATTAGGCCCACTCAAGTTGTATAGTGATTGAGAAAATGAAATAAATATTTGTTGTTCAGTTAATTTGTGAAAAGTGAAAATTGTCCTCCTGACACTGATTCACCCCCCCTCTCAGTGTCAAGTACCTATTTCAACATCAACATCTGTAAAGCCTTCCAATCTCACTCCACCACGACGCTCATATAACAACTTGTACTCCATTGTATCTATGAGGTAGCAAATCACATGCTTCGTAGCTATCCAATGTACTCTCCAAGGGTCCACCATGAACTGACTCAAAGAGTTTACTACAAAGCTAATATCTGGCCGAGTGTTGACCAGATACATGAGCAATCCAATCAACTGACGATAGACAATGGGGTCTACTGTCTTTGAATTTGATGCATCAATCTTCCTTCAGTTTGTGACTAGAGGCGTGGACATGGGCCCACAATCTGTCATCCTGAACCTATGCAAGATCTCCACTGTATACTTCCCCTGTCCCAAGAAGAAGCACCCATCATGCTGCCAGACCTCTAGACCAAGGAAATAATGCATCAACCCAAGGTCTTTCACCTCAAACTCAACTGCAAGGTTGGCCTTGTAGTCTGCTATCAGCTGCTCATCCCATGTCAAAAATAGGTCATCTACATATAACACCAGTATGAGAGGCACCTCCCCTTGAATAAAATACAGGTTCGGATTAGACTCGATTTGCTGGAAATCCATCTCCCTCAAGTAGCTGTCTATCCTCGAGTACCATGCCCAAGGTGCCTGCTTGAGCCCATATAAGGCTCAGTCTACACACATGCGTCTCTCTGCCGCCTACCTCAAATCCCTTTGGCTGCTCAACATACAACTCTTCCTCAACAACTCCATTAAGGAAAGTAGTCTTCACATCCATCTGGTGAACGTGCTAGCCCTTCTCTGTTGCCAACGATATGACTGCTCAGATTGTGGAATACCTGGCCACCGAGGCGAAAGTCTCCTCATAGTCAACTCCCTCTCGCTGTGAAAACCCCTTGGCCACGAAACGGGCTTTGTACTTGTCCACGCTTCCATATGCTGCATGCTTGATCTTGTAGATCCACTTGGATCCAACCACCTTTTTGCCTTCCAGCCTGGGCACCACCTTCCATACATCATTTTTCATAACAAAGGCATATTCCTCCATCATGGCCTCCTGCCACACTCCATGCTGTGTAACCTGCTCATAAGTGAAAGGCTCTGCATCAATAAGCTGTGTCATCAATGCCATGTACCCAAGTCTCTTTGGTGGTTTACTTCGTTTGAAGTCTCTCTCTGGAAGCCCTGCCAACCTAGAATCACTCACTGTGGACTTATACCACTTAGGCCGTGGCCTAGTACCTTGTTCCTGTGGAACTGCATCATGTTGTTCCTCCTCATCATCTAACTTCTGATGATCCTGTCCAACAATCTCTCTCTGAACACTTGTACTTGATCTTGTACCCCATGTCTGCTGCTGTGATCCTGTACTCTGACCCTATGCCTCCTCTGTCTTGACCCCTGAGTTTTGTCCCTGCTAGTCCTCTGAATGTGCTGGCAAATCTCTTGTCCTCCTCAATGCATGCTCCTCGAACTGTACATCCCTACACACAATGATATTTCTGCGTGCTGGCACAAAGATCCTGTAGGCCTTAGAAGCCTCGCTATAACCAACCAAAATCCCCTTGTCTGCTGTGGGGTCCAGCTTTGTCCTCTTCTCCGAAGGGATGTGACAGTAACATACACTGCCCCAGATGCGAAAATGACTCGCATCCAGCTTGGTATCTGTAAATACCTCCTTAGGTGTCAACTTCCCCAAAACTGTGTGGGGACTCCTATTCTGAACATAAACAATAGTGCAAATCCTGATCATGGATCATTGCCCGTGCTGCTCCGACTATGGTCTTGTTCTTTCTCTCGACCACTCCATTATGTTGTGGATTGTAAGGAACGATGAGTTCCTTCTTGATCCCCGTGGCTGTGCAATAATCCACAAACTCCTTGGAGGTGTACTCACCCCCGTTGTCAGATCTCAAGACTTGAATCTTCCTGCCAGTCTGGTTCTTAACCAGAGTTCTGAACTCATGAAATCTGTCGAAGACTTCATCCTTAGTCTTTAGGAAGTATATCCAGGTCTTTCTGGAGTAGTCATTAATGAATAGAACAAAGTATTTGAAGCCACTCATTGACTCCACTCTCATCGGACCACAAACGTCATAATGTATCGAGTCTAATACTCCCTCGGACCTGTGCTCGCTTGGTGGAAATGGTCTCCAGGCATACTTGCCCATTGCACAACTCTTGCAAGGGTCATGTTTCTCTGCTGTGATATTAGGCAATCCAATGACTGCCTGTCTCAAGTGCCCCAACGCACCAAAGTGTAAGTGCGCCATCCTCCTATGCCCCAACTCACCCATATCTGTGGTTGTACTGACCAATACTCTCCTTGGTTGAAACTATAGTTTGTACACCTTCTCTTCTCGAACCCCAATCATCTTGTTCATCTTCTCGCTTGACCCTGCTGCAAGGCTATTGGGAGCGGGGAGCGGGAGCGTCGATTTTCAAAAATTTCCTGGAGCGGGAGCGTTTTTTATATAATACATAAAAATATATATTTTGATGCGTATATATATATATATATAAAGCATCTAGAATATCGAATCAATTGCAAAAAACATGAAAACATAGATATAAGATCATTTAACTAATTGATTAGTGATGATCATTAAAGCATCAACCATTTAGTACACATATAACATCAATCATAAACATTTGTCATCAATAGATTGTAACATACTAACAGACAACATCAACAACAAAATGAAAGACTCTAGAGCATCATATTCATTACCAAAGAGTTGTAAGATTCAATCAATAGTTCAAATTTCAAACTTCAAACTTCAAAGGTAAACTGTCATATATTGTTCATAACTTCATTGTTTACAAAATAAGCCATAATAAAGAGTCAAGACAAAGTACTAAGTTCTAGAGACTACTTCTAAACAGGAAACAAAAAAAGAGATCTAGTATATAGTAGCAAGTACTAAGTACCATGCATTAAGTTTTCCTCTTGCCACAAGAAACTTCTAGTTTCTTTTCTTGTGATCTTTGAAGAAAAGGAGTAGGAGTAGATGGAAGTGTTTGTGGAACACAACCATCAGTTGAATGGCCCCCACGTGACAAGGGACGCTGTGAAGATAAAGGCAAAATTGATGCATTTGGAACGCTGCTAATGGATGGGGGCGACATGTCTCAAAGTATATGATCACCATCATATTCACCCAAAAGTTTCGCTTCCAAGCATGGTTATGAGACTTTTTAGGGCANAAAACATGAAAACATAGATATAAGATCATTTAACTAATTGATTAGTGATGATCATTAAAGCATCAACCATTTAGTACACATATAACATCAATCATAAACATTTGTCATCAATAGATTGTAACATACTAACAGACAACATCAACAACAAAATGAAAGACTCTAGAGCATCATATTCATTACCAAAGAGTTGTAAGATTCAATCAATAGTTCAAATTTCAAACTTCAAACTTCAAAGGTAAACTGTCATATATTGTTCATAACTTCATTGTTTACAAAATAAGCCATAATAAAGAGTCAAGACAAAGTACTAAGTTCTAGAGACTACTTCTAAACAGGAAACAAAAAAAGAGATCTAGTATATAGTAGCAAGTACTAAGTACCATGCATTAAGTTTTCCTCTTGCCACAAGAAACTTCTAGTTTCTTTTCTTGTGATCTTTGAAGAAAAGGAGTAGGAGTAGATGGAAGTGTTTGTGGAACACAACCATCAGTTGAATGGCCCCCACGTGACAAGGGACGCTGTGAAGATAAAGGCAAAATTGATGCATTTGGAACGCTGCTAATGGATGGGGGCGACATGTCTCAAAGTATATGATCACCATCATATTCACCCAAAAGTTTCGCTTCCAAGCATGGTTATGAGACTTTTTAGGGCATGGAGCGTTTTAAGGCAGGGAGCGCGCTCCCAATGCTCCCTTTGGGAGCCTGAGCGGGGGGGGGGAGGGAGGGGCAAGTGCTCCCCTGCAGTGCCTGACGAACACCCTTCCCTTACGGAAGCTGACCTCATACCCTTTATCCTCTAGAGCAGAGACCGAGATGAGGTTCTTAGTCAACCCCGTAACATATAGTACGTCAGCAAACCAGAGTGGCTTACCTGACTCCCTCTGAAACGAGACTGTGCCAACCCCTTGCGCCTTGTAGCGCCTGTCATTTTCGAGCTCTATAACCAGATTCACACCTCCCTACTGTAGCCTAGTGAAAAACTCCTTGCGTCCTGTCATATGACAAGATGCTCCACTGTCCACAAACCACATGTCTGAGACTGTTGCGCTAGACATACAAGCTATGAAGCAAAAATTCTCCTCGAAGCTTTTGGCAAACTCATCCATTGCTGCAGAAGCTGCCATCTGCGGTTGGTTCTTCTTCTTCTTCTTCTCTGGACACTGAGGCAAAGTGTCCCATCTTGTGACACTGGAAACATTTGACTTTAGAAAAGTCAATGTTCTTCTTCTTCCCACCTTTCTTCTTCTTGCGCTTGCCTTTGCTCGCAAGAGCCAAGCCTTCTTCATCCACTATCTTTGGTGAAGATGATGATCCTGACTAACCAAGTCTAATCTCTGCCTGCACAAAATCATCCAATAGGCATTGCCATTCAGGTAACTTCTCCCGAGCTACCACTTCACGGACAAAGACATCCATTGACTTCGAAAAGCCATCCAATGCAATATGCACCAACTCAGAGTCCTCAGTCTTTTCACCAACTACTGCAAGTTCATCTCTGATTTGATTTATTCTCGTAAGATAAGGAATCACACCCTCACCTTTGGCCATCTTGGTCCCATGCAACTGCTTGCGCAAAGCCATCACCCTGTTTTCATTTTTGTTTTGGTATAGGTCACTCATGGCCTTCCACATGTCTTTTGCGGTAGTCTTTCTTGAAAGATGCGGGACCACATGATCCTTTATCCCATCAAGAATCAAGCTCTTTTCTTTGGCCTCACCCTTCTTCCAGATGGCTAGTTGAGCTA
This sequence comes from Picea sitchensis, assembly GCA_010110895.2. NCBI lineage: Eukaryota > Viridiplantae > Streptophyta > Pinopsida > Pinales > Pinaceae > Picea > Picea sitchensis. Next base: position 96,021 of record SNQJ01S0024111.1, on the reverse strand, counting down.
CATCTGTAGGAGCAGTTGTTGCCTCTGGTGTATGTTCAAGGACCTCATTGACCTCCAACACCATAGTCATCCTCTCTTTCCAGGTGGGGTAATTATGAGCCCCCTGAAGCCTATCCTCAACCCTCATACTCATGGCCATTTCTGAAAAAGTGTTGCTGTTCAAACCCTCACGGCCTAAACCCTTACGTTGCCTTACCCTAGCGCAAAAACCCTAGCCTTGATTCGTGCCTTAAATACTCATGATCCACTAGATCTCAATAGATCCACTTGTGATACTGCTTCTTTAACAATCCTTCTCTGATACCATGTGAAATTTCTCTAAACCCAATTCACTAAACCAATTAATTTATCTTTTAACTGATTATACGGGGTTTTCTTCACAAACAAATAATGCATAGCAGAAAATAATAACCAGGAACTTAATAGTAAAAGATAACAACAATCACATCACATGTACACAAGTATTTTTGGACAATCGTCTCTTGAAAAACCCTGGAGGGAAAACCAGTGCAATAGATTTGGAGATTTTATTATTCAACAGGAAAATATAGAGATCTCTTACAATAAAATCGGCCCAGCCAAAATGCCAAGCAAAAACCTCATCGAATGACCTCCTCAACAGTTGTACGACCCTTCTGCAAATCCCCTTGAACCAAATGGTGCCAGAAGACACCCCTGCGTGAGCCTCTGCGTAATCGTACGACTTCCTGCGTGGGTACTGCGTCACCTAGTACGACAACTCTCAGATCTGTAGTATATGGCCTCTACAATGATGAAGATGTGTGCCAATCTCATTGAAGAGTTGTCCTCTTTCTCCCTGCAAACCCTCAAGCAATTCTCCTCTTTCTCTCTTCAGAAAATCGCCCCTGTCTAGTGCATAATGTGCCCCTCTTCAAGTCGATCTCTGTTTTACTCAATGAGCAAGTGAAAAGCCCTATCTCCAAAAGGATGGAGGGCCAAGATTGATCCTCACACACTTTATGAGATCAATGATCAAGATTAAAAGACCACAACTTAAATTATTTCTCACTTTAACTTTATAAAAAAAATGCTCATTAAGTCAACATTAAAATATTTCCCATTTAATGTACTTTTTCCTAAGTACAACTTTAGGAAAAAGATTAACCCATCAACTTGGCTAAGTTTCATTGTCCTCCATGCTAGGATGCCACGCATGGTGAAGACCTTCCTTGCTATCCAATCTTAACGTGAAATTGGGCAAGCATCTCAGTTTGAATATGCACTCGGTTTACCTACCACATTAATGCTCTAGAGCATATTTGTTAGAGACCCAAATTGAATTTGAATGGTGAATGGGTTGGTGCGTTCGAAAGATCTGCACAAGCTGGCAAATCATCTTTTCGGAAGGCATGTTGAATCTCCCATGTAATAGCCCTTTGGTTTATTATATGTGCTAGACATACTCACTCTTTGGAAATCAAAGGGTGAAACCCCCTTCCTTATTAATTAAGGGATAACCTTACGAATGGGGGTGTACGGGTCCCATAGGGGATATTAGTAAAAGCATCCTTACCTTATTGAGTAAATCCTCTATATTTTATGGGTCAGGTAGAAAGCCTAAATGTCAAGGAATTAGTTGAAGCAGTATCGCAGTAAATGTTAAGGAATGAGTTGAAGCAGTATCTAAGCCTGCAGCGGCTCCTAAAAAACCTAACAGAATGAAAAACCTGACAAAATAGATGTTTATGGTCTAACCGTTAGACTTAATATAGACGGTGCAGACTGTTATATTGTTATGGGTGATATTGCGGGGCTACTGCATGCTGTTTTATGCTGGTCCATGTGACTGCACCTGTGCCAAGGCTGAAAACATATCTAGAATTGGATTTTCTATCATTGACAGAACCTGCCCAATCTGAATCTGTATACCCACACAGTCGAGGGTCTTTGTTTCTGCTGTACAGAATGCCAAAGTCAAGTGTCCCTTTCACATATCTCAACACTCGCTTCGCTGCGGTCCAGTGCTTTACCTTTGGCACTGCCATGAATCTGGAAATGAAGCTCACAGTGAAACTCAAATCAGGTCTAGTGGCTGTAAGGTATATCAAGCTACCCAGTAGTTCCCTGTAAACCGACTCATTAACTGCCTTCGAGTTAGTCTTGGCTAAAAGTTTAAGCCCTTTCTCCATAGATGTAGACGATATTTTGCAATCTGTCATTCTGAACCTGTCAAGCAAATTTTTGGCATATTTTGTTTGTGAGACACAAATGTTGCTACCTGTTTGCCAAACTTCTACACTTAGATAGTAGGGTATGAGGCCTAGATCAGTCATGTAAAAAGGTTTGTTCATATTGGATTTGATAGATATCTGTTTTGCTGGTGTTGCTACTGATGCTTCTGGATAGAGATCTTGATCTCCAACGGGTTATGGCCCTGGAGCAACAGCTTCTTCCTCTCGTTCAAACCGATAACCACTACTTGTTGGGACTTGGTGGTGGCTTTTCTCCAAGTGTTGGTAGAGACTTGATCTACTTAATCTACTCAATCAACAACATCAACGGCTGGTGCTGCCTTTACTTATTTCATTTTTGTAGGTGCAAAGCCTAGTAGGTAGGAAGGCAATTCCGCCAGGTATTGGGGAAAGAAATGAAGAAATACCAAACATTTACTTATTAATTAATTAAGCCGATGAAAAGAATGAGATTCCAAAGCCAAAGTTCTGAATTAATAAGTCAAAGCCAAAGTCATCATTTCACACGTAAAAAATCCCATTGATCAAGATCCACCTCCTAACCACCAAATTCACAAGATCAAGATACATGTTGTGGCCTTTCTACTAGTCTTGACTATTACTACTAATAGCAGTGGGGAAATGCAACACTTGCCGGTACTATTAATAATAACAACTATAACTATGAGATTTCCATCTCTTCCTATTCCTTGGTCCCATAGTGGGCCATACATAGTAGGTGGTGGCTCTCTATCAGTATTAGGTGGTGGTTATCCATCAGTATTAGGGGGTCGTTCCCCATGTAGTGGTTGCACCCCATACCTTTGTGGTGGTGGGATCTCCGTGCCTCCCACCCACTACCAAATATTAAGAATTGTTCAGGACTGCCTCGATTTGCTTAGATATAAAGGGAGTTGGAGTAAGTGGGCTATCCTAGAGCTGGGTTCTCCTCCCTTCTACAATAGTAGGTTCTTCCCTAGTGATGGGTTTGCCCCTATTTTGAAACTTGTGAAAAGGGGTGGGATAAACCTAACTAATTAGTAGCGGTGGGCTATCCCCTAGTGGTGGGTTCTACTGCTACTAATACCGCTGCTGGTTCCAACTTCCGATGCTGAACTTGGAACCGGATAAACAGAATCAAGTGCTTAATCTACTGCATCAGCATTGCTATTCTATTATAGGTTAACGACTGATGCGGGTCTACGACTAGCTCTGCTGGTTCAAATGCTATTATTGGTATTGCTCTATCAACAGAATCAAGCCCATCATCGACTGCTGAACCTGGTCCTATAACTGGAAGGGATGTTGGAATTGGAATTGCTCGTGCTGCAATAAATTTCTCATCGTTCAAGTATTAATTAATGGAGTTTTAATTGGCATTAATTAAGAAGTTTCAAAGTACTGCTGAACCAAATGCTGAGTCGGATCAACAAAATGAACTGTTGCTGCTATCTTTGCTTCTCCTGCAATTGCCTTAGGTGCCTTTGCGCTTTCCCACCCTTTGGAATCACTTTCCAAACAGGGGCCTGCTTCATCGACTGAACCAACTGGATTGTCTGAAACTGGATCACCGAACTGGATCCCGAGATCGAAATGTCTCTGTCTCCACTCCTTATAAGGTGTAGGATCTTCGATTGGAGCCGAGCGAAACATCCGGAACAGAATCACGACCACCAACATCTACTATTAATATATCGTATTGCCCTTTTATATTATATAAGTTGTTGTTGCCGTATCTTAATGACTTGGATCATCCGGAGGAACTGGACCTCTATCACTATCTGTGTCTACCTTAGCTGCACCACCTTTGCTCCTGGAACTACTATTGATGGGGGTGTTACTACCTTATGCTCCTGGAACCAGGTCAATGGCTCTCTATCTCGAAAGACACTCTTTGGAATCTCTTTCAAGTAAGGGTGACTACAAAAATGCTATTTCTAAGCAAGTTAAAGAAATGAGTAACTGAAATTTCTAAACAAGTTGATTCAAGCTGTAGGTAATAAGAAGTTCCAGTTAGATTTATAAGCTAGCTTATAAATAGACTGAAGGCAAGCAATGTTTCAAATGGATGTCTAAAGTAGCTCGCTTCTAAGTTCATTCTAGTGAAATGCCCACCTTATAATAATCGTTCAAGACCTACCTCAATAAATGCTATTTATAAGGAAGCTTATAGGTACAACTATTAAGCGATTACTTCATAATCGTTCAAACTATTCAACATGTTTGACGTTGATTGATTATTTAGCAACATACATATAGTTGGGCTTCAAACAAACAAGCCAACAAAATAGTAAGTATGTTCAAGCATAGTTCAATTAATAAGTAAGAGCAATGGAAGTCAAGGTTCTTATCAACATGAGAAGCTTTCAAACTAGCCAACAACTATTTCAATAGTAGCACGTGTTCAAGCACAATTATTAATAAGTCCATGAACTTGAATTTCTTAATAAGGAAAAAATTTGTTTAGCGTCAAAGTTACCAGAACCGGACCGGTCATTGAACCGGTCGACCCCAAAAACCGGAACCAAACCGGAACCGGGAAAAAACCGGATCAAAAAACCGGTCACTAAAAATACATAAAATATTCAAATTTTGAAAAACAAATACATATTCATGTGCATCCATGTGAATCCAAACCATTATACACAAATTTGCAAAGTTTTTTAAAAGAACCCTAAATTTAAAAAAAAATGTGAATCCCAACCCTAAATTAAAAAAAAAATCTAAATTCCCCCTACCTTTTCCGGCTACGGGTCATCTTCACGGAACCGGCCGGTTCAGGCAAAAAAACTGGTTCCGTACGGAACCGGTCAGGGGTGGTTCGGACCGGTGGGGGCTCAGAACCGGTTGGACCGGCCGGTTTGTTCTTGTAACATTGACTTAGCGTTATCAAAGCTAAGAGGTGTTAGTCCAAGTCAAAAGATATAGGGGGATTATCATATAAGTAATAAGTCTGGTCAAATTTGACTTGATGCTTGAGAATCTCAATTCTTCTTTCTTGCTCTTTATTCTTCTTTATCAGACCCTGGACTCTTGAGACACATTGGCTTTGGCAAAAGCCACAATAGCGGTAGCCATGGCTAATGGATCACTTTCTCTTGTGTAAATCACCGTAGCCTTAGTAGTGAGGACTACTACTTCATCTGGACCAATTTTCCATATTTGATGTCTCTACATGATTATTTTCTTCTTCTCTTTGTTAAAAGTTAACAGTTCAAGATGTGCTGGCTCATCTTCAGCAGGTGGCACTTCACCTCCAGGAAACAACATGATGAAGCTTTGAGGAGTGAGAATCTGCTCCGTAGGCTCATTTACAATTGCTCCACCATTTGTTTGATCTATTTGCTATTTACCCTTGTCCACTTATGTTAATCTTTTCTTATCTATCTCTGCCTCTGTCTCTGCTTTCCTTTTGTTTTCCTCTTCTGCAACTCATTCAACATCTTTCCTTTCTTGCTCAGCTTTGGCCTCGGCCTCTGCTTTGGCTTTGGCTTCACTTTCTGCTAGCCTCTTCTTCACTAGCTATTTGCTGAGCCTTGTCCTCTTCATTTTTCTTCTTTGCTTCTTCCTCTTGTTTTCTCTTGGTTTCCGCTTCTTCTGCTGCTTTTAGCTAATCTAAGCCTATTGTTTGATTTTGGTTTATGCCTATTCTGCTGCTCTCATTTCTGCTTCCAGTCTAGCTTGTTCATCTTGTTGTTTCTTTTTGAGCTCCTCTTCCTGCTTTCTTCTCAGCTCCTCTTCTTGTTTTCTCTGCTCTCTGAATTTCTCTATTTTTTGTATCCTAAACAAAACTTCATCATGAGATCGAGCTCTTCTTTTCACGTCTTCTTCTTTCCATTTTTCATGGGTGTATGGCCATGTTAGGTTCACTTGAAGAGCATGAGTAGGAATTATAGAGCCAGGATCATGTCTTTTGAACCTCTCCTCCCCAAAGTGATAGCTCTCCATCACTTCGGCTTATCTTCTTGCATAGTTAGAGCTGGTCAATCCATATACTCCAATGTATAAGGGGAGGCTTGGGCACAACTTATTCTTTTCTTTTGATAATGAGGAGTTAAAGCCATGCAGGAACGTCTGATAAGCTATATCCCGAATGGCTAGCCTATACGGGACATGTTTGGGGAGTAGATGCAGAGCTTTTGTGGCTCCAGGGATCCTAAAGTATGTGCTGTTCATGTACCAGTCTCCGATCTCACTAATAGCTTGCATAGCTTCCTCTGACAGCCTAGGAGCTGGTTTACAGAAGATAAACTCATATATTGGAGCTAGAAAGTGATCACAGATACACCCATACTGCCATGCATGATTGTAATCCCATAAATCCTTGCAATACACATGCACTGGTGGGTCTGCTATTGTTCAAGCCCAACCCAGCCCTGGAAATGCATCACTTGTGCACAGAATGTCCAGCAAGTCAAAAGACATGTCAAATTCTTCTGGTGAGGCTGGACTGCATTTATTTGATGCCAAAATCAAAGGTCAGGTGAGTGACGCGGACTTATCTCCCTTATAGTTTTCTTCACAGCTTTCCATTGTCGGCCGGAAGGACAGAGGAAAGGATGTTGTATCCCTATCCCGGTCTTGTACAACACCGAATGATCCATGCATACTTCCATGGGAATAGATGATGCATCCCCTCCTCCTGCCGGGTCAAAGCGCTTGTCCCTGTTAGTTGAATAGAAGTGTGTGTCTGAATCAGCCAGAGCTCTTGTGTCCGACCTAGCATAGTTCCAGATTGTGAAAGCAACAACAACTAGAATAGAAAGAACCAGTAGCACCAATTAGTATGCCTGAAACCGAAAGCAGTAAGTAAGTAGTTGTGGTAATCGTTTCAGTAGAAGCAGTAGAAAGCACCTACAGGAGCAGTTCAAGTACCTATACCTCGATAAAAAGTACCCATGCCCCCAACAAAGTAGCTGTACCCCCTATGCCCCCAAAGTACCTATACCCCATACTATAGTACAGTACCGGTACCAGTGGAAGAAACACTAGTATCAGCACCCTGAAATACTAGTCCGTTTTCCCATTTCCATTTATAGTGGAAAGTATGCGGAGTAAGTAGTAGTTGAAATCCGATGCATCAAACACCTATATGAGCTCTCTTCTACATGCTATAATCCACGTGACTCGTGGCTTCTATGGACAGATTCCATGCTATATCCAGGTGCCCAGGATCATTATCGATCCAACTAGATCTGATGGCACTACCGAACCAATTCTCTTATTCGCTGGGCATCAATCCAATACCATAGTTGGGCTTAAACTGTGCAGCCAAAAGAATGAGTCCGCTTATGCCAGAATAAGTGAAGCGACAAGAAGGTCAATGCTCCCACATCCATAGCATTCGTTTCAGTTCTCTGAGTTGATGTTGGCGGTGTATGACAGATCTCGGTTTATGACTCGGTTCTGATACTCACAGGCTTTCTTTGGTGAAATCATCTATTTAGAAAAACAAAAGTGAGAGTGATGAAAATGGGTGAAATCCCTTCGAAGAATTCTGTGGTATTCACGGATCTCCCAAAGAACGGATTATGGCTTAAAGCAGGAAATATTCGATTTTGCCCTGCTTTCTGGTTGCTAGGCGGAGCCCAAGTATGTCACCCTCTCTGAGAAACATGCCCGGAGAGAACGTAAAAACATAAACTTGCATGTCGGAACCTGTAATGCAAAGAATCATTGAACAGAAAGATGGATACTACGGTAGGTGTCTGAATGCTGGGAATGCAAAGGCTAAACGAATGTACAAAACCGAATGCAGGAGTAGGAATGGAGGGTGCAGTCACATGATGTGCTCTACTTGTGTAGGCTCATCAAACAATTGCTAAGTGATTCCGGCTGAACATCAATATTCATATTCTACTGGGCGAAATCTAAAAAAACATTTTTACATCTTTTCCCTCTGTACCCCCTACCCACATCTGAAGGGTGCCATAGAGCTAGCTTGTCTCTACTTTGCCTTGTCTCTTCCCCAGTCAATTCATAAAGAAATGGTCCGAGGTGTCATAGTGTACAAGTGGTTGTTCAAAGCATGTGATTCCTGTAGTGAGTGAATCAAATTCTATCTCGTCTCTATAGGAAGAATCGTTGTTCTCAACCAGGTAAGTGGTACGATTTCATTTCAAGGTAGGCAGAGGTAGGCTCCTAGTGGTGCTTAGGGAAATGTTACTAAATGTTAGTTATCATAGTTCAATGCTAGAGTTTAAGCTTTAGCTCAAATGTCACATCATTTTATCTGTTTAATTGAATGTTAGCTTCAGTAGTTCAATGCTAGTTAAATGCTAATATTAGCAGTTGAATGTTAGTAACAGCTATTGGCTCCAATATAAGAATCAGCAGTTAAATGCTAGCAGCAGGTTAAATGTAGTATCGGTTAAATGCAACCAGCAGCTATTTATTCATACTGTATTTAGCTTCCAACAGCAGTGATCAGCTTGAAGTTCAAATGCAAAATATCAGTACAATGCTAGTTAAATGCTAATATTAGCAGTTGAATGTTAGTAACAGCTATCAGCTCCAATATAAGAATCAGCAGTTAAAAGCTAGAAGCAGGTTAAATGTAGTATCGGTTAAATGCAACCAGCAGCTATTTATTCATACTGTATTTAGCTTCCAACAGTAGTGATCACCTTGAAGCTCAAATGCAAAATATCAGTACAATGCTAGTCTCAGTGTTAGTCCGACATAAGCTCTATAATCCGCTTGTAAAGAAAGAAAAAACTGCTGGTTAAGATCACATCTGCTTTTGCTAATTGAACTGGTATGCTTGCTTTTGACATGCTTATATATAGCAGCAAGTTTAAGAGAATCATGGGAAATTACTTGGAGAGTTTTCCACGAAAGTTTCCTTGGAATATATATATATATATATATATGATTCCTCCTTTCTGTAAAGTGTTAAATAAAATAAATGACATGCCAATATATTGTTGGTGTTGGATATGCCGTGGGCAATGATAGAAATTAATGTGTTTTTGACTTTCATAGAACGTAGAAATTTTGAATTTCTTCAAGTACTTTAGTGAGGTCTGCATAGCTTCTTTAAAGATATATGTTTTATACAGTAGCGGTTATATTGCATTAAAAAGATAACAAGGCCGTGGCTTTATCCATACCGAAAAATAAAAAAGGGTTCAATAAGATTACAATATCCAGAGCACTGATCATCCCTTCGAAAATGCTAGGGAGAACAAAATGCAACTCTTGCTTCCAGACATTCTCTTCCACACACACGGGAGTTGTGCATTACAAATTGATTGCACACAAAAACCCAAAAGACAAAACATTATTGATAATTTCTAGTGAATTTCTTGGACCTTCTGATTCTTCTTGTGACCGGAGGAGCACTCAGAGATGCTTGAATGCTTTTTTTTTTCCTTCTTCCTCCTCAGAAATCAAACCTATACCCAAATTGGGACCAAATAAGTTCCAGTGACCTCCAGGTGTCTCGTTTGCCGCTTCTCTTCCTGTACTATCTGGATTTCCCTGTTTTCCAATTCTAGCTTTTGGGTGGGACTATGGGGGACTTTCCTTGCCCTCCTCTGTGTTGTCAGCTAATAGAGCGTGTTGGAATTCATTAGAAGACTTTCCATTCAAGTCGGTGTACTCCACGCATTCTGATTCAGCTCCTGAATCTTTGTCTTCTATTAGCTCATTTGATTTATGAAAATAGCCAAACCGGTGACAATTCTTACATTCGAAGGAGATCTGCTCATTATACAGTTTTTGAACACGAGTCCATCCATCTAGTTTCAGTTTGATTGCATCTGGGAGACAAGCATCCAAATCTACTATGATGCAGATTCAAGGACACGATTATATGCCAAATTTTGGAGCAGACTTATCTAAAAACTTTTCAAGCTTATTTCCTTTTTCCTCTAGAGTCTCCCCATCAATAGGCTTAGAGGGATATGGGGCAGACTGGGCCCAAACTAGGACACCTGAGGGCATTTCCTCTGCTGGGTCGAAATTCAGAGTCCATTTGGGCCTAAAAACCAAGGGCTGCTTCAAAAAATCTCATCTCTATCCTCTATGAACTGCAAATGGAACGCAAAAAATCCCTTACCACAGAAATATAATTGCAAACTACCTTTCTGGTAGCTGCCCCAAAACTTCTGGATATAAGATTCGAGGGCTTTCTAGTCTGGCCACCTCATGAATTTTCCGATGGGAACCTAGTTTGTATACCGTCATGCCTTATTTTTGGGAATGAGATCTTTATCTGGGTATTCCCTTCATCCTCTTCACAGACGTGCTGGAGGCGTTTGGGTTCTTGGATCTTTTGGATGAGGTGACCGGATGTCTGAAAGGCACCAGAATCTGGGGAGGCCGGGGTTCCACTACTTTGGGAGCCATTAGATTCCATTCTGCTGCTGAAGAAAGAAATAGCGGATAGATTATGGATTTGCTGCAAAATTGTGCAGCAAGGGTAAACCCTAGTCGCTGTCTTCAAGCTTCTCTCACATCTGCGACTTCATTGTACAGTTGAGGAGAATCTTAACAGCTTCTTAAAATATAATTTATCCCTGAAAAAAATATACCAATAATTTAAAAGCAATAAACTATATCATCAGAAAACAAATTCAATACCATCTTTCATATTCAACAGAAGCCTAAAATGATTATCAATAAGATAAAATATTTATCCACATTATGCATAGATATCGCTTGTTTTAAAAAAGCATTTCGTTTATGTTAACGTAATTGATACATCTTTAGGAATAATTCCATAACCTTGCAAGCCTTGAAACAGGGTCATATCAATCATTTGGCCCTCCTAAGCTAGTTCATGCATCTCAGCCATGTTGAAAACATAGTTTGTTATAAGTATATAACTTTTGGTGCTTGTTAACTTATGGACATTTTTTCTAAGCGAAGCATTTTCATAGGCCATTTTTATCAAGGCATTATCACTGAGGCTTTTTCATAGGGCATTTTCATTGAGGCATTTTTTCTGGCGAGGTTTTTTTATGGGCCATTTTCATTGAGGCATTTTCACCAAGACTTTTTCATGTGGCATTTTCACTAAAACATATCTTTACAACCTTAATCTACAAGTTTGACCTAATTAGGTGCACAAGTTCCTTTTCTCAGTCTTGTTTATAATCTATTTCCTCTCTATATCTTTATTCCAATATGAACAATTCACTTTATTCCAATATGAACAATTCACTGCATTTACCAAATTTTTTCCAAAGGAGACCTAATAAAGTAATCCTAGAGAGTCTTTGTGAATATATATAATTACTAGAAAAACTTAGAGAAGAGAGAGAAGCCAAACTTCAAACAAAGTTATATGTAATGCTTGATAATAAGTTTAGATCCTTTGAAGACGAGATTCAGAGACAAATAAACTGCATTTACCAATTTTTTTTCCAAAGGAGACCTAATAAAGTAATCCTAGAGTCTTTGTGAATATATATAATTACTAGATAAACTTAGAGAAGAGAGAGAAGCCAAACTTCAAACAAAGTTATATGTAATGCTTGATAATAAGTTTAGATCCTTTGAAGACGAGATTCAGAAATAAATAAACAGTAAAATATTAGGGGTCGGAGACTAAGTTGCAAAAAATAGAGATTATATTACAAGAAATGGAAAAACAAAGCCAATAAAATAAACAATCAACCCAAAAAGGAGAGGTCGATAATATATAAAATCTTAATCTAAGGAATAAGATTAAAGAGTTAGAACAAAAGCTAAATAACAATTTGGCCCTAAATAGTTTGGAAGGTAAATTGGATATCAAACTCATTAAAGAGGAAATGAATAAGCTTATAGAGTTAGACCATGAGCACAACGAAAAAGCCTTGGACCTCATAATTTTTTATTTAAAAGAGAAGAAAGATGACGCCACACTAGCACTAATCAAGGAAGAACTACAAAATAAATTGCAAATTGAAACAACATATTTCATAGAAGCAAAGAACCTAGGCAAAATAATTGAGCACAAAGGTAGGTTAATTCATGTTATGTTATGTTATACTCAGTAAAACTTCAAGTTTAAAAGGGTCAAGAATATTTATAAATGAAGACCATGTTTGAAAAGACCAAGCTAAATTAATGAAGTTCAAAAGGTAAAAGAACTCCGGAAGGAAGGAAAATTGGCAAAAAATAGGGATATAAAACCTATTATCAGGGATATAGACAAAAAAGATAACAATAAATAGGAATTTGGGACACTTTAGATCCTCTCTTGGAACTGTTGTGTTTTTCCATGGAGCAAAATGCCTATGTTAAGTTGGATCCTGAGTGAAATTAATATTAAATTGATTGTTGAAACTTAGGAGCATGAAGGTCCCTAACATAAAATGATGTTTTGTGGTTGGTATGGAACAATAGACTTATTGCAGAGGGATTGTAGGTATAACTTGATACATAAAAAAATATTTTTTTCTCACATTAGGTTTCATAAGAAAGACCCTTTCAATTAGTACTTGTGGACGGAGATTTTAGAGGTTATTGGTAAGAAGATTTATATATAAATATGTTATTTCATGCCTATTAATTCTACCTTACATAAGAATAACAATCTAGATAAAAAATTGTCCTTACGATGGCTTAGAACATGATATTTATAGTATGATAAATGAAGGCAATATCCTATTGCTAGGAGACCTTAAGGCTAGAACATCAACTAATCAAGCTATTATTTTAAGTAATGATTACAACCTTAATCCTCTTATCGATAGATGATGACCTTGTTTTAGTTGGCAGATACAAAAGAAACTTCAAAGACTTGGTTGATAATCTGTTTGGTACTGAGCTAATCAAGCTCTGCAGTTTTCAAGATCTAATAATTTGCAATGATCTATGAATTGGTTAAAATTCAATTAGATAACTTGTATTCATGGGTTTGGCAACATATTCTGTGATATTTGATATTTTTGTATACAACCAAATAGTAAATTTTGACATCTTAAATGACCATGCTGACTTTGATCATAGACCTCGAACTCTAAACTTTGGTGTGCACAAAAGTTCCATTGAGGAGAATTCTAATAACCAAAATCACTTGATCTTTGACAAAAATAAAATTGATTTTTTTTAAAGGATTTAAATAATGAATTAAATCTCCCATCAAATAAGGATAATATTGAAGACCTCTATCATAATTTACAACAATCCTCTCTACTTCCGTTAACATGTTTTCTATCGAGGTGTTGGGTAAAAAGGAAAATATAATGACTAATCCTTGGTATGATAAAGAGTAAGATTTCTAGAAAAGCCATTAGGGATGCTATGATAAAGAGTAAGATTTCTAGAAAAGCCATTAGGGATGCTTCTAATGAATGCTTAAAGTTCAACAAGATAAATAGGTACAAAGCCCCCAATTAAAAAGAAAAAAATGTACTATGTAAATGATGTGGATGTTATTCTTGGATATCTTTGGATGGAGTCGGTGGATAAAATTAATATCAATGTGCCAATGAAGTTTCTCAAGCTTTGGTATAAGAAAACAAATTACATTGCAAGAGGTGTCTCTCAGTAAGAAAGCAGGGCCCACGAGGGCAAGCAAATAAGTTAGTGCAGAGTCCAAAGTTGAATCAAAGGCAGATTCTACAGAAGAACATGAAACAAAGCCCTAGGAATGACACAATAAAGAAGCCAAGGGGATTGTTGACTCAAAGGAACTGTATTGTAGAGTTGAAGAAAAAACGACCGATTCCTAAAGTTGTTGTATATCATCATCCACATCACATAGAGAAACAACGGTCATCAAGGTAGGGGGATGCACATCAACACACTTATTATGAACCAACATGGCACTAGATAGGAAACCAATCAAGAGGCGCATGGAGGAATACCAACACTGTAGGACGATATCAGGATAAAACAACAATCTCATGGCACCAAAGCCATGATAATGATCAAAATCAGGGTGGTAAGGCAGCAGTTAGACATCATGTTCGTCTTCCATTAGGATGGATGGATGGTCGTACTTGGTACTAGTTGGCTACATTGCTTAGTTGGTCATATTGTATGGTTTCTTCTCATGTTTTGAGGATGAAACATGTGAAGGGGGATGAAATGTAGTACACCCAGGAAGGTAATATGGGGTACCTAGGGAGGTACTCAATTAAAATGTGGTTATGTATTATGTATGGAGGCCAATTCTAGTAAATAAGGCCCATGTAATAGTGTGAACACAATAGATGTGAGAAAGTTTACTAGAAGGTTCCACCTACTAAAATATTCCATCTCTGGAATGTTCCTAGGAGATATAAAGTTCTATATAAAGAAGTGTAAGCAATGTATTGGAGCAAAGTGAATAATATTGTTAATGTAACAAACAATGATTGCTTGAGGAGTGCATTCCTTCCATAATGAATAATATATGATGTTACACTACCTCAAAGGTTTTAGCTATTTATTGTGTTGAGTATTTTATGTTGATGATTTGAGTTATTCCTGAAGTTATATTTTCAGATCTATTAAAGCACATAACAAAAGACTTTTCTTTTTTATCCTAGGGACTTGTTCATTGTTGAAGACCATCTTTTGCTCATTCTCCTTTGTTTGGTCTTTCTCCCTAGTACTTGATTACATGACCTTGCCTTGAATGCCCGTTTTGCAATTTGCATATGTATATTGTTCTCCATAACGATTCACATCTACCCTTTAGTTCCTTTCAATTAAGCATGTTCTCCTCATATAAGTGGTTAAGGTCCACAAATAAGTAGCATTGATTCAAAGGATTTGAGGCTTGTTAAATCAAGGCATCCTTGATCCAAATGTATAGTTTCTTCACTCACCATAATTCTCCAAGATGACATAAAAAACCCTCATGATTCTTTGCAACCTATAAAATGGAGTTTCCTCTTGCCATTGGTAACATAAGTTTTTTGACATAATATTGAACATTAAGAAATGATGATACAATCTTTGGTCATAATGGCTTTAAGATATGCAAATTGTGTAAGACATTGATATGATCACAAGTCTTTGTCACTTAATCTCTTTATAAGACAAGATAAACAACAATGGATCGAGCAATGGCTTTCAAACAACGAGGATTATTACATGCTCCTTCGTTAATAACTTAAAAAATATACACAATGCAAGTTATAAATCATATCATCAACTTCATTAGCATTCAAAATAAAACTCATAAAGATTTCTATGTTAAGTAAAGGGTTTTCATTGTTAAATGCAACCATTACCATCTTGGTAAAATCCATTGAGCTAATTTCAAGGATCGTGCTACAATGAAAATGAGAATATGAATAAGAGTTCATCAAATGGCTTGGCTTTCGACGCCACACAGACTGCCATTCAATTGAACAATCTTCTGTACAACCGTTGCATCCCACGAGACACGATGGCGAGGGTGAAAGAGATGGGATATTCCACTTGCATGTTGTCGTTCAATCCTTTGCTTTACAAACTTTCAATGTAAGTGCTTTAGATGTAAGAAGCAAACTTCAAATGCCAATCGTTAAACTCTTCACAAAAATCTAAGTCAATCGGATGAATTTTTTTTTCAAAGGAAGGATTCATTTGGTGATTTGTTAAACAAGAGCAACATTGCCTCAAGCATAATATCCAAAAAGAAATGGTAAAGCAAACAAATAGATCAATTTAATGAAAAGCTCTATCAATGCTAACAAATAAGCTTATGAGCTGAATTTTTTAATGCAAGCAAGAATGGCAACAAATAAATCACTAAGAGAGTTTTGCATTTCATTTCACTTCTCCATTTTTAAAAAAGCACAAAAAAGCACATCCATAACCATCTAAGTCCCCTGACACGGGGACACGAGACATAGAAATATGAGTATCCAACACGCGCTCGACGACCCCCAAAAACACATAGGACACATTATATATATATGAATTACATATACAAAAATGAAATAATTAATAATACTATAAACACTTACATGATGATGATACAAATTCATTCATACAACTAATACTAACTTAGTTACAAACATAAATGATGATAAATATTAAAATCATAATGACAAACATTGAAACACACAAGAAATTCAAACCATAAACTGCAGTTTTCTCATTAAGTCATCAAAATCAAAATGTGTTACATAAACACTGACACTTGAGTCACTGCTACAACCTACAAGGTACTATAGGCGGGAATGCCAGTGGAAAATACAAAATAAGGTAGAACTAGATACTAGAACAGTAGATGGAAGAATCCCATAGCACAAGACTGTCAGTGGTCCTCCGACTCCATGTCATCATCATCAAAATCAACGTCATTGACATCCCCACTGCTCTCTCCTCCAATATTCGACTCCTCTACATGATCATCCAATCCAATCTGTGGAATTGGATTTGCTGCTGCGGAGGATGACCCCTCAAGAAGAATATCGACTCTAGCACTGGGTCATTAAGATCCATATTGGCCAATGCCAACTCAACACTGTTGTCCATACCCATATCATCAGGAAACACATCCCACATCTTTGTCTTTCCCTTCACCCACTCCTCTCTCTGCTTGTAAATAATGCAGAAGTTGGTGTGCACATACACCATTGAATCTTCACTGCACTGCTCAAGCTTGTTCTTATTCAAACTGTGCAAATTCACATATGTGCTACAATTCCTCTCACAACAAGAGGAAAAAGTAACTCGAGAGAGGATCCTCATAGATAACTATTGTAGAGGAGGGCATGTTTCCCCATGAGTTTCCTACCAAGCATGCGGCTTCTTAGCCCCCATGTCTCTGAGCACATCATAGCTAGAAAATCTCCCGTTGGCAATAGAAAAATCTATAAGGCCTGCCTCCACCTCATAAAAGGATGCTCTATCCTGATATAACCGTCTAAATGCTTCCTTCCTCCCTTTTGAAATCTCACGATTCATGTGAGGAGGGAATTTGCGTGAAGTCCCACCACTAAGCCACTCACTGGTGTAGTATTTGGGATTCAATAAGTGAGCTAAGCAATGTAAAGGTGTGCAATTCTTATTCCACCAACTTATAAGAATATCATGTATGGTGGTGAAAAATATATTCGCTGGTGTCCCATACTTGGGGGACTCATTCTGTAAAATAATGGTCCTCACAGACTCAATTATGGAATCCCACCCCTCATAAACCTCTCCTAGGATAGGCTTGTATGTGTCTGCAAATCGGAAGAAAGAGATGATAGTGTCCATGATTTTAATTTTAATATCTACCCTCTCCCACCAAGCATCATCTAACATTGTATCCTTGACCTTTTTTGAAGAAGCTTGATCCGTCTTTCTCCAAAAAGACCAAAACTTTGAAATAACCATGGACCCAAGAGCGGGCTTGACCTCCCTCAACCTCTTAAGCATGATGAATGAAGAGAAAAATCACATATCTGCAATCTTCAACAATGATAGTTGTGTGTACTTTTTATAGAATGTGAGGGCATTGATATGGTTTTGTACAAAATTGTGGATATGACGTGCATCCTCAATAAGACTTTCGATCCATGTCACATCCGAAGCAATGGATTTAAGTGCTAAAATCAAGGAATGAACAATGCAAGGTGTCCAAAATATTTGTGGATATTTAGCTTCCACAACCATGCCAACAACCTTGCAAACATGTGCATTATTTGTAATAATTTGCACACAAGAATCAACACGTACATCTTCAATAACTTTAATGAACAACTCACCCATATAGTGTGCATCCTTGTATTTTCCAAGAGCATCCACCGCTTTCAATAAAATTGGTCCATTCAAGGAAGACACCATGAAGTTGATGAGTGGATGGCATGTTGCATCTATCCATCCAATTGAAACAATACTAACACCAGATGAGGGCCAAGCTGCTTTAATAGGCTCTAGCATTTTATCCACTTGCCTCTTTGCCTTAAGAAACTATGTGGTTCTAAGCTTCTCCGAACTAGGAGGCATGTACCCTACTAGATCCCCTTGAGTGAGACCTCAACACATCTCAATAAACAAAGGAGACCGTGCAACATTAAATGAGATGAAGTTGAGATAGAAAAAAAACCCAATGGTAAGATCCAAATCAACTCGCCTCTCTTGCTGAAATGTCTTGTCCATTGGACCCATTGCAAGCCTCTTTCTTGTTGCTACACTCCCACCCCCAAATGGGTATTTGCTAGATGGTTTTCTCAAGAATGGAAGAGGATCCTCATTCTTGGATTTCCTAGATGTTGCCGCCATGATCCTTTCGCCAACATTGGACTCTCTTTCCAGTTCTCTTTGTTTAGATGCACTCACTCCTTGACATGGTCCAAGTTCACAAGGTGTGCCCAACAAATGGCCCTTTACTCGGAAGTAGGTGCTTGTAAATTGATTCTTGCAAAAACTACATGTCCAAATAATATTACCTCCCCACTTTAACTTGGACCCCGACCCTTTATGTCTTGTGACATACTTCCACAATGGATACTTTGATTCTCGAGCTTGCTGCCTTGCTAAAAGAATGTGTTTTTCAACATCTGAAATTGTTGCTGTAGCCCCACTTCTAGCAGATGAAACACTAGCTGACCTTGTTGAAAATGAAGGCGGGGGGATGACATTAGTGGGAAAATCCTTCTTTTTCTTTTTTCCTCTTCCAATTGCCTTTGATGATTGAGCCATGGATGTTGTAGCAAAGTTCTTGGACTACTGCTGCTGTAGAAAAAAACTTGAAGAATGGTGGACAAATCCACTTTCTTAGCACTTGGAATCCCTTCTCACACTCCACTAATGTTAGAAAAAACATGATCGTGGAGCAATAAAATAGAACAAATGCGGAAATAAAACATAGAAGGTACAAAATACAATAAAGACACAGATATATGTGGTTTTCCCAGTGTGGGCTACGTCCACCAGAGAAATTTCCATGACCTTCTTTTTATTATCTAGAAAAATGAATGGATACAACCTACAACACATCCGCTGTAACTTGCTCTTTGTTCTCTCACATTATCCTCTCTCAGAATACATACATACACATACACAACCACAATACACTTCCCTCATAAAAGAGGGTTGTTTTCTAGGGAAAACATCCCTAAAATAACTTCTACCGCCAGATCTGCGACCTTATAATGAACGGTCCAGATTGACTACGAAATTACAATATTTTACAAGACAATTTTTCCTTCGAGGGCTTTGCCCTGAACCCCCGCTGGCCCCTAGAGCTCGCAAGGGGGGCAACCCCCCTCTTTGCCCCCCCTCATCAATAAGTAACTTGGACAAGCGGCTTTGCACCTTCAGAAAAAATAAACTGTTCAACTAGAGATCTCAATATCATTTGATTATTGTCCTAATAAAAATGTGCTTCCCCGCAACCCCCCCGCGTGGAGGGGTGTATAGTCTTCATTGGGTATAAACACGACTGAAAACAAAGACCGATGAATCAAGAAGATAATCAGGCTCCACAACCAACAACCAAAGCCCTTTGTTGCACTCAAGTCACTTGCTGTTCCAACCCGCGGGAAGAATGAGGAAAAAAAGAAGTCAACAATTTTGCCTTTATGGGTCTGCAAGCTCTCATTTCTGCGGGACACATGTCCCCTTTTCACAACACACAAATGAGTCGCGTCAGACATGAAATTGCAACATGTCACATGCATGTGACACATTGCAAGTTCGTGTCTAACACATATTAGGATGAATCGTGTCAGATTTGTTGGACACACGACAATGGCGGGGGTTGGATGTGTCATGTGACTTAGGTAACCATGAGATAATTATAGAATAATTTTCCTTTGATTCTTCATTACCAAATATTACTCCTCCTCCATCCCATGTAAACATATCTGCACTAATATGTTTTGTTCAACTTGATTTCACAATGGCCATACTATTGTACTTGAGGATGGATCCTCTCATAGATTCAAACCATTGAAATTTGAAGATTTTAGAACCAACAAGAATGAGTGAGAAAGAAATGGACTTTGAATAATAACCTCAGTTGTGCATACATATTCTTTTCACATCTCTACATTGAAGTGAAGTTTGTCAAAATGCTTAAGTACATGGATTTTTCATCAATTTAAACTATTAAAACTTGAAAGCAAAGATTAAGGCATTTCTAAGTTGTGCATACATATTCTTTTCACATCTCTACATTGAAGTGAAGTTTGTCAAAATGCTTAAGTATATGGATTTTTCATCAATTTAAACTATTAAAACTTGAAAGCAAAGATTAAGGCATTTCTAGATCTAGAGAAGGCCACTTGTGAATCCTCATAACCAAGCCATGTATTTTCTTTTTAAATGAATCTTCACACGTCAATATGGTTTGAAAAGGGCTCAATGCTTCATTTATAAAGTAATAAGACCATTAATAAGATTGCAACAAGCTTCCTTTCACTAGATATTTTCACACAAGCTAACTCGTGTCCTTATTTGGCATTCATAACTTTGTTAAAACAGGTGAAGGTTTATTGCATTTTCAAATACATTCTAACAAGCATTTGTGAAGCCTGAGAACCATGTGTCCATTGGTGAAATCCAATGGAAAGAAGCATAAATACTAAAAGGATTTGCTCATCTAAAACTAAATCATTTTTTATCCGGTTTGCACATCAAACCCATCCATCTTCTGCACATAAAAGACAAACAAGACTGCTCATTTAACTCATAAAAATTTCCAGCAACATGGTTTCTACTTTCTCTTAGATCGTCACTACAATGAAACTTGTTAATACAATAAAATTGTATTGAAATCACTTCATTCATTCTTAACAAGATCAATGAGCCTATATTAAAGGAAAATGAGCAGGAACTATTCCAGAAAAAATATCATTGCAAGCATTCCTTCACCCAAGCCTTTATGAACTCTATAAAGTAATATCATTCCAGCAACCAACAATAAAATTGTATTGAAACCACTTCATTCATTCAGTTAACAAGATCGATGGGCATATATTGAAGGAAAAGGAGCATGAACTATTCCAGAAAAAATATCATTGAAAGTATTCCTTCACCCAAGCTTTTATGAACTCAATAAAGTGATATCATTCTAGCAACCAAATGATTCAAGCATTTTCAACAATTATCTCTTTCAATGCAAACAAGAGGATGGTATATTCAAGCTTGTGAGTAAGATAAACACAAAAAAATGCACAATCTAATTTAAAAACTCTTCTTGCAACAAAACCTTGTCAACAGAAAGATTAGAGCAAAGCTATTCCTTCCACTAGTTCTTGCTATTTCTAGCACTTACAGACACTCAAATGATCAAGCAATAGATCTTAATGACACTTTGGATTTATCTAACTTCTACATGTAAGTTAAAACACTAGATGATGAGAGAAGAGGATATGGGCAAAGAGAAATAAATAGTAACCATGAGAAGTTGGCCTATTCCAAATATCTTGCTCTTACCTGTTTCTGACAATGCTTAACACTCTAAAACACAATTAGTCATTTTTCCACCAATCTCACTATTTAACACTTATCTGATGATTGTAGCAATGGAGAATTGATTTCTTGGGTGATGGGAATGCTATGGACAACCAATAAGTCATTAGTCTTACTCCTGGGATGGGAATGTTAGTTTTTCCTTATTTACAGAGCATTAGTGTTACTAGTGTTCTTTTACTTCATTACCATTAACACACACACACACACACACACACACACACATATATATATATATCATGTACTGAGCAATAGCAACATAAACAAGAGACAAAAAGAACACACAGGATTTATCCTAGGAAAACCCCAAATGGAGGAAAAACCCAACAACCTTTCTTAGATAGATTCCGTTCACAAAGAAAGTCCGACAGATAAACCCTAGCTCAAGGCTAGCACAACCAAAAATACCACCACAACTGCAACATCAACACTATACCAAGATAACGCATCTCCTCAAGGAGTAGCGTACACAAGAAATATACCAAAAGATTGAACAATAAGAAACTGAGTCACTGCAGCTGTTGCGCCACCTTCTCCAAACTTGTGCCTTGCTTCTGGGTGGATGGGAGAGCGTGAGTGAGAGTAAACAAATGAGCCAAGATGTCCTCTATTTATAGTCTTCCTGGCCACTAGACTGGGTCGACTTATTCTCTGGAAAGGTGCCACTTCATTATTCTAATTTTTCTGGGCCGACTTCTCTTCTGGGGTGTTTCAACATCTTTCCAATGGATCTCTTGCTTCCAGAATTTTCTCCGCATCTAAGAAAGGTCATCTAGGAGGGAAGTATCCTCCCGTAGCTACCAAACATCAACACTCCCTCTTAGCTAGGGAGGTATATTTCACGATGTCTTCGTCTAGTATTCCACTGACTACTCTGCAATCACCTGGTTGCACACAACTGCCACAATGCCATCGATAGCTCGAATCATCTGTGACAGTATCTGCAATCAAGTAACACCCTCCCAATGTGAACTGGTAGTCTCCATGGAAATCATCTAGTAGTGCACAACTACTACAATTCCATCCAGTAGAACATGATTGTGTCGATCCATAATAGTACACAACTACTATCCAATGGTACATAACCACTCCAAGTAGCACACAACTACTATCCAGAGACACAATGTCTCTCTCCAACAATCAAATGATAGCTACACAAGATACCACCATGCAATCCAACAATCTTTATGATTATGCAACAATCAACTAGTATCACACAACTACTAAATATGCCATCAACCATAATCATAGTCTTCCATCTCCATGACTACGCAACAATCAACTAATAGCACACAACTACTACAATGCCATCAACCATAGTCAAGATCTGTATGAATATGCAACAATTAGCTAGTAGTACACAACTACTACAATGCCATCAACCATAGTCATACCTATGATTATGTAGCAATCAACTAGTAACACACAGTTACTACAATATTCCATCAACCATAATCATAGTCTCATATAGTATCACGAAGCTACTCCCATATTACTCATGACTATGCGTGTGATGCTTCTTCTCTCACCAGGTTCAATAGTGCATTACCCCCCCTCAGTCACATGACTGATCTAGGGTACCCTTGGCCAGAGGGGTTGGGCGACGTGAGAAGAAACAACACACCTCCCTCTCAATGAGGGTGGACATTCAACATCACACCAAGATTTTCCCTGAAGTACTCATACTTCACTCTTGACAAAGGCTTGGTGAAAATGTCCACTGTCTGCTCATCCGTGGATATGTACTGGAGCTCTATAGATCCTCCCTGCACCATGTCTCAGATGTAATGATATTTGATCTCTATGTGCTTAGACCTGTCATGAAATACAAGGTTCTCTATAAGCTTCACACAACTTTGATTGTCACAATGCATCAAAGTTGACTCCAACTCTAGATCAAATATCCCTGCAAGCAACTTTTGAAACCACATTGCTTCACGACTTGCCATGCTAGCTACGATATACTCTGCCTCTGATGTCTTCTTTTTGCTCAACCATGAGATCATACCTGATCCCAAACTGAAACAACATCCATAAGTACTATTCCGATCCACTGCACTCCTTGCCCAGTCATAGTCTATATATCCCTGCAACTTCACATCTCCACCCGAGACATATCTCAATCCATATCCAATCGTACCACAAAGGTACCTCAACATATGTTTTGATGCCATCCAATGTACATGTATGGATTCAACCATGTGTTGACTCAGGGTATTCACTGCAAAACATATCTGGCCCGGTGTTAACCAGGTACATCAAGGATCCAATGAGTTGTTTGTACATCGTGGGATCCACCAAATCTGAATATGAATCACTCAAGAGCTTCAAATTTATCGTCATAGGTGTGGTCATGGACTTTCAATCCATCATCGTGAATCTTTGTAGGATATCGATAGTATATTTTCCTTGGCTAAGGAAAATCTCATTTGATCTCTACCACACCTCCAATCCCAAGAAATAATGCATTAGACCTAGATCCTTCATCTCAAACTTTGAGGCGATCTCCCTCTTGCACCCAACTATGAGCTTCTCGTCTCCTGTTAGGAACATGTCATCCACATATAATACCAAGATAAGCGAGAATCCATTCTCAACCTTATAGTAAAGGTTGGGATCCACATCACTCTTGGTAAATCCCAAGCTCATCAGATATCCATCTATCCTGGCATACCATGCCCTGGGTGCCTGCTTTAGCCCGTACAAAGCCTTCTTCAGTTTGCACACATGGGAATCCTTCCCATGAATTAAAAACCCTTGTGGCTGCTCTATGTACACTTCTTCTTCAATTACACCATTCAATAAAGCAGTCTTGACATCCATCTGGTGTAATTTCCATCCCAATGCGAAATCAATGGAAATAATCTATCTGATAGAAGTCTATTTTTCTACTATAGAAAATGTTTCATCATAGTCTTCTTCTTTCTGGGAGAACCCTCTAGCCACAAGTCTTGCTTTGTACTTCTCTATGTTGCCGTCTGCAACATGCTTGATCTTGTAGATCTACTTAGAAGTCACTACTGACTTCCCATCTGGTCTCGGAACCACCTCCCACACATCATTCTTCATGATGGACTGATACTCCTCCATCATGACATCCTTCCATTCTTTCTTCTTAGCAACTTCTTCAAAGGTGGAAGGTTATGAATCAATGATGTTGCTCATCAGTGCCACATAGCTGGAAAGCTTATGTGGTCTCTTTCTCTCTCTAAAAGAGCCTTTGAGAGCTGCATGTCCTTCAACTTCTTGCAAGGTGTTCCAGAGCCATGCTGGTCTCTTTCTGCTGACTGCAACTTCTTGGGGTGGATCTATAGGTTTCTCTGATTCTACCATCTCATTCTGAACTTCTGGAATGGGATCTTCTAGTGTAGAGTTTTCCATGACTACATTCCTTGGAGCCTCCTGCTCCTCTTGTTCCTCATCCATGTGAGACTCCCTTGATCTTCTGAAGGATTCGTCTTCGTCAAATGTTACATCCCAACTGATCTCAATCTGTCTCTGTCCGAGGATGTATATTCTGTAGCCCTTCGAAGTCTCATTGTATCCAATGAATGTGCCCTTGTTTCGAAGGTTCCAACTTCATTCTCTTTTCCTTTGGAACATGAACAAACACTAGACAACAAAAAATCCTCAAGTGACTGAATTCTGGTTTCTTTCCAGTGAATACTTCTTCATGTGTCTTGTTCCCCAATATCTTGTGAGGAATTCTATTATGGACGTACACAACTATACTGGATGCTTCTGTCCATAAGTGCATGGGTAGGCCTTTGTCATGGATCATCGCTTTTGTTGCTTTTACAATGGATCTATTCTTTCTTTCTGCAACCCCATTCTGCTGGGGGTTGTAGGGAGTAGTTAGCTTCCTCTTAATCCCTGCTTCTCTGCAAAATTCTTTAAACTCCTTTGAGGTGTACTCACCTCCATTATCAGATCTCAAGACTTTAATCTTCCTTTCAAAGAGATTTTCAACTAGAGCCTTGAACTCTTGAAACTCGTTAAAGACTTCATCTTTCGCTCTCAGGAAATAGATCCATGTCTTTCTAGAATAAGTATCTATGAATAATATATAGTATACAAAGTTTCTCAATGATGGCACCGTCATTTGTCCACACACATTAGAGTGTATGATGTCCGAGATACCCTTGGACCTGCTATCACTGCTGGTGAAGCTTCCCTTGAAATTCTTTCCAAGAGCGCAACCTTTGCATACTCCATCATGATCTACTTGAATCTCTGGTAGACCTGTAACCATCTTGCTGAATATTGGTAGTGATCTATATTTTATGTGAGAAATTCTTCAGTGCCATAGCTCATTGGAGCTAACACTGTTGTGTACAAGAGCTTGTTCTTGGTGTCCCTTTAATTTGTACAATCCTCGCTCTCGAACACCAATCACGGTAGCTTTATCCATGCTTGAATTCTCAGGCCATAGAATAACTTGGCCATCCAAAAATCTACCCTAAATCCTTTATCTTCTAAAGAATAAATGGAAAGAAGATTCTTCTTCAAGCCTTGTACAAACATAATATCTTTAATTGAAAGAGGGTTACCTGAATCAAGTTGTAGAGAGGCTTCTCCAACCCTTTGATTGCATGCTTGGAGTCATCCCCAAGCACCACCTGAAGAGAAGAGTCCTTTTTCATCAGGTTGGAGAGAGAGTTTCCGAATCTGGTCATTTTCTTGGAAGCATCGCTATCAATGAGCCAAGTGTCACTCCCTTGAGTGATGGTTCCCATGAGTGATGGTTCCCATGGGTGATGAAACAAATACAAATTCTTCATCCTTTGATTTGTGTTCTTCAACATTGACTACACGTGCATGGCGCTTCTTCTTCTTTCCCTTTTCATGTTTGTGAGGACATTGTGAGGCATAATGTCCCATATTCTTTCAGGTGTAACATCGAACCTTTGATGCATCCTTCTTGTGATGTGGATTCTTAGGCTTCCTTGGGTTGCCTTCTTCCCTTTCCTTCCTCTTCTTGATTTGGTCAACAAGGCATTGATTTTCTTCATCATTTGTTTTCTGTGACTTGGATATCAACCTGGATTCCTCTTGGGTGAAATCTTACCATAACTTGTGGAATTTTGGAAATCTTCTTTTCGTGAAAATCCCTTGAACAAATGGGTCCCAAGAGGAGGGAAATCCATTTAGTGTGGTAGTCACAAGTTCAACATCTTCTACTGGATCTCCAATGGCTGCTAATTGGTCCTTGATATGTGAGATCCTCATAAAATAGTTGGCTATTGTTTCTGACTTGTTCATTATCATGTTTCTGAGCTGATGCTTTACAATAAGCTTTCAAATGGTATTATTACTTTCATAGAGTCTGGTTAGAGCATCAAACATCTCCTTCAGTGTCTTCAGTTTTGATACATTAGGTTTCAGATGATCCTTTATTGAATCTGTCAAGATCCTCTTGGCCTTAACCTCATTCTTTTTGAACTTCACTTTTTCTTCTTCATCTTCAGGTTTTGGAAGAGTTTTCATTACGTAATCTAGTAGATCATTTTCTTATAGAATGAGGAGAACTCTGTGTTTCTAGGATATGAAGTTATCTTCTCCATCCAATCTATCTTCAACTCTCATTCTGGTTGTCATTTTTCGTTGGTAGAAAAGCTTAATTTTTCAAACTTCACGACACTGCACGCTGAGGGTTTCAGGGGGTGTGATAGGTTAGGGCACAATGCTTTGTGGAGGAATTATCCCCAATGACCTTGGGATAGTGCTCAACGAGTTTGACAAGGTATTTCCACTGCAAGGTGTTGTTGTAGCGATATTCCTTCCAGTGGTCAAACTATTATGAAGGTAACCAACTTTGATACCATGTTAGATTTTCCTTATTTACAGAGCATTAGTATTACTAGTGTTATTTTACTTCATTACCATTAACATATATATATCATGTACTGAGCAGTAGCATCATAAACAAGAGACAAAAAGAACACACGATATTTATCCTGGGAAAACCCCAAATGGGGTGAAAACCCAACAACCTTTCTTAGATAGATTCCGTTCACAAAGCAAGTCCGATAGATAAACCCTAGCTCAAGGGTAGCACAACCAGAAATACCACCATAGCTGCAACAACACCACTATACCAAGATATCACACCTCCTCAAGGAGTAGCGCACAAGAGAGAAATACCAAAAGACTGAACAAGAAGAATCTGAGTCACTGCAGCTGTTGCGTCACCTTCTCCAAACGTATGCCTTGCTTCTGGGTGGATGAGAGAGTGTGAGTGAGAGTAAACAAATGAACCAAGACATCCTCTATTTATAGTCTTTCTGGCCACTAGAATGGGTCGACTTATTCTCTGGAAAGGTGCCACTTGTTGAATTTTCACTATGCTAGGATCAAGAATGAGGTTTAATTCATTTTTAGCATTTAATTGAACCATATACAAATGCAACTACACCATTAACAATTTGCTGCAATAACCAAGATCACAAGAAGAAATACCATGCACATGAACACATGAAATATCATGGGAAACCCTTCTCAACAAGGGAAGAAAACCCAACCAATTCTTTACTATATTCTCAAAATAAAGACCTCCCACACCATAAACCTAGCACACAAAAGGGTGCTCTTCAAAACCAAGAAGGCTAGCGCCCAAGAGAGGTGTGCACTTCATCCCTAGAACTTGTACTTGCTGAAATTTCCAAAATCACATGCATGTTGTGTTTCTTCAATGGGGAAATCACCTTTATTTATATTAGACTAGACACATCAAAAGTGGTGTCTATTGGCACAACACATCCGACCTCAATAACTCAAAATATAATTAATAATTACCATATTAATTATCTTTTACATTAATTATCTTTCACTTTATGGTGGGGCTGACCTGTACCCTTTACATCACAATTAGGGTTACAGGTAAATCTAACTCTTAGACAATATAGAAAGGGATCTCACACACCCATTAGTGCTCAACCACTAGGGGCACGTCCACTTGTTTTCAACCACATGGACGTCCAAGTCAACAGATCTCTATCTCACTAAGTCTCACAGGAGAATCATCTGTACACACACTCACTAGTGCTCGACCACTAGGATCACATCCACCTGTGCTCAGCCACAGGGATGTCCTACTCAACAAATCTCTATCTCAGTGAGTATCATAAGAGAATCATCTGGAGTATCACATCCTCTCAACTCTCTGCGCATAGGAAAATAGTAAACCCATCACATGGGATCCTTTACCCCTCACATGGGTACACATATTTTCATCTCAAACGACACACCCATCTCGTGGGAACACCCAACTCATGGGCTCTCTCACATGCTGACCCACTCAGTATGTGCCCTGGAGGATGTCTCACACAACTATAATCATCAACACCCCCTCTCAACTAGGGAGGCATTCTCCACCAGGCCAAGTCTATCACGGAAGTACTCGAACTTTATCTTGGCTGTGATCATCAACACTCCCTCTTAGCTAGGGAGTTATTCTCCACTAGGCCAAGTCTCTCACATAAGTACTCAAACTTTGTCTTGGCAAGAGGTTTGGTGAAGATATCTGCAATCAGCTCATGTGTAGGAAGGTACTGCACGTGTACTTATTTCCTCTACACCGTGTCTCTGATATAATGATATTTTATCTCAATGTGTTTCGATCTATCATGAAACACATGGTTCTCAGAGAGCTTCACACAATTCTGGTTATCACAATGAATACTGGTGGGATCCATGTCATGATCAAATAAATATGTCAGGAGCTTTCGAAGTCACAATGCTTTGCGAACTTCCACACTCAAAGCTATATACTCTGCTTCTACGGTACTCAAGGCCACATAGCTCTGTTTCCTGCTACACCAGGAAACCATGGTAGACCCCAAGGTAAAACAAAAATCAAATGTGATCTTCCGGTCCACTGCGCTCCCTACCCAATATACATCAACATATCCCTGCAAAATCAAGTCTACACTGGAGGCATATCTCAGGCCATATCCAACTGTTCCTCGTAGATATCTCAATACATGCTTCGCTGCTATCCACTGAGTCTGTCTCAGATGACTCATGAATTGACTAAGTACATTCACTGCATAACATATATCAAGTCTGGTGTTAACCAGATACATCAATGATCCAATCAGTTGTCGGTACAAGCGTGGATCAATCTCGCATGAATCAACATCATTCATTTTCTTCAAATCCATTACCATCAGTATAAGCATGGATTTGCACTCTGTCATATCGAACTTCTTCAATATCTCCACTGTATATTTTCCTTGACTCAAGAAAATCTCATCAGTCCTCTGCCATACTTCTAGTCCCAAGAAGTAGTGCATCATACCCAGATCCTTCATCTCAAATTTAGCAGTCAATGCTTGCTTGCATTCATAAATAAGTCTTTCTGAATCGGTGAGGAATATGTCATCCACATATAGGACCAATATTAAACACTCGTTACCAACAATATGTTTATATAGGTTTGGATCAACAACACTCTTGCTGAATCCCAAACTCATCAAGAATCCATCTATTTTCTCATACCAAGCACGAGGTGTTTGCTTTAGTTCATACATGGCTTTCTTCAAGCTGCACACATGAGATTTCTCGTTGTGTATCACGAATCCTTCTGGCTGCTAGATATAAAATTCTTCCTCAATATCACCATTGAAAAAAGTTGTCTGTACATCCATTTGATGTTATTTCGAACCCATGGATGCAACTAGTGCAATGATAGTATGAATGGAAGTGTATCGGGCTACTGGAGAAAATGTCTCATCATAGTCAACTCCCTCTACTTGTGAGAATCCTCTGGCTACAAATTCCGCTTTGTATTTCTCGACACTTCCATCAGTTGCATGCTTGATCTTATAGATCCACTTGGAAGTCACCACATACTTCCCTTCTCGTCTTGGAACAATATCCCATACATCATTCTTCAATATAGACTGGTATTCTTTTGTCATGACATCTTTCCATACATGCTCATTTGTCACTTCTCCATGACAAGAAGGCTCAGAATCAATGATGTGACTCATGGCTGAAAAGTAGCTCAAAAATATCTTTGGTCTCTTGCTCTCTCAGGATGTGCCTTGAGGGGCTGCATGTCCCTTTGCCTCTTGCAGAGTTTGTCGAGCCCAAATAGGCCATTTAAGGCCTACTGCAATGTCTCTGGTCATATCAACTGGGGAAACTGGATCAACTGGATCAATGCATGTCTCCCTCTGAACTGCTGAAGGGGAGAAGGTAATGTCTCTTCCTTCTTCTCAAATAGTTTTACTCCCTCCGAGTCAAGTAACTCCCTCTGAAGTATGAAGGATAGATATATTCCTTTCCCTGTTTGCCAACTTGGAGATGTCTCATGTCTTCTTAGGTCCTCTAGTGATTCTACAATATTTTGATGAGATTCGTACTAGGATAATAACCAATCAATAAAGGTTGGACTCCCGTACCAGGGATAATGGTCCAAGTCACGAGGGATCCCACACTAGGGATAATACCCTTCACTATCAAAGATGCAATCAACTACAGGTTTAATGATTAAATCAAACAAATTACCCTAGTCTGCAGTCATGCTCAATCTTGCATTTGGTTTAGAGGAAGTAATCCTCATCTCTCTTGTCTTCATCCTTTTGAGGTGGGTCTGGATCAATGTCAACGGTGGAATCATATTGTCTTCCTTTCTTTTTGGTAGGACAATTTCTCGCATAGTGTCCATACTTTGTGATGTC
>SNQJ01S0024111.1:42018-64810 GCA_010110895.2 Picea sitchensis | reverse complement strand
TCGACCTTACTGTTTTGTGGATTTCTGGAGGAAACCACCATCCTTGATCGGTTTCGGTGTTGAGAGACACACCCTAACCCATCGGAGATACCATCCAGGTATTTCACCATACTTTTCAGGAGTATCCATTGCAGAGGGCGCAACTAAGCCAGTGAGGGCGCAAGTCAGTTTGAGGGTTTGGAGAGCTGCACGAGATCCGTATCCAGATTGCAGTTTCCTTCCAACCCATTTGAGATCCAGCCAGGGCACTTCTATTGAGCCATCTATCGTCAGATTCTGACGGTGGAATATTGAATATCGACTCATTCAGCCATTTAGGGCGCAACTCTTCTAGACAGACATTTAGTGTTGCATGCAGAGTTTCAAAGCAGATCCAGACAAATCCTTCCGACCCATTTCATTATTTGGCGAGACGATCGTTTTGAGCCATATAGCAGTAGATTCCGTTGGTGGAATCCTTTTGGGTGCATCCAGTGTCCCAAGAGGGGCGCAAACCCCCCAGGGGTCCAGATCCAGTGCCTCAGGGGTCAGATCCGAGATCCTACAGACATCCATTTCAGTCTAGAGACTAGGCCGCTTCTATTGGAGCAGTTTCAAGCACATTCCGACGGTCGATTCTTTCGGACGAGTTTTCCCGCTGGTAGCGGTTACCGTATTTCTCCGGAATCGCATATTTTGTCGATCTATCCGTGCATGCATCAGATCTGCTATCATCTTCTGATCACGTGTATTTTTTTTTATGTTATTCGATTGTATTCCAGTACTGATCCATGAGATCTGACTGACGTTTAGATTCTATATTTCAAGTAGGCTATTGTATTTCTGTGCTTGAACCGTTATTATACATGATATTGGGCAGTTGATGTTCTCTACTTTTGCATGCATCCTTTATATGTTGTTAAACCTTAGATATGCAACATGCACATGTAATAACCAACATGCACATGCAATAACCAACATGCACTCGCAATAACCAAAGAATATCTCAAACACACGACTAAAACGCATCCAGAAACCCCCAATGTATCAGATCTGCGAGACAGAGCATTAGAACAGTAGCAAATATCTTGATCAGCGGGATCAGGGATATTTCATACTTGTCACATCTGAAGCACTAGATCTTTGTCATGTCTATTCTCTGATCATAACCTGAAGTTGATGAAGTTTTCTCATCTTTGAATGTTTGCCTGAAGTTTCTTTTAAATCTTCCTCCTTTCTTTGTATGAAGTGCAAGAGCATGATTGTCATTAGGAGGGAAGTCTTCCACTCCTCTAGATCTAAGTCTGATTTCTTCTTGGGTACAATTTGTCTACAGGCGATCAAAAGTAGGTAGTTTTTCTCTTCCACTGATACTTTGAATAAATGCTTCCCAATGTTTTGGAAGATTATTGAGAGTGTTCAAGACAAGTTCTCTGTCAGATATGATTTCTCCAATGGCACCTAGCTGATCTCTGATCTCTGACATCTTCATAAAGAAGGCAGCAATAGTGTCACCTTTTGTCATCTTGATACTTTGAAGTTGGCCCTTCAATGTAAGAGCTGTGAGGGTGTTGTCATTCTCAAACATATTCTTCAATGCTTCATACATTTCATAAGTTGTTTTCAGGTTGGAAATACGAGGTAGGAGATGATCTCTTACTGAGTAGATGAATATCTTCCTTGCCTTGACGTCATCTTCCTTCCTTCTCTTCATCGGTAGCTGTCTTTGGTAAAGCCTTTGTATCACAATAAATAGGTTATCCTCTTCAAGGGTGATCTGAAGTCTTGAATTCTAGGAACTGAAGTTGCTTGATCCATCAAGCTTATCTTCCACCAAGGTTCTGTTCTTCATATTTTCAGATTCTTCACAAACCATTGCTAACTGGGCTAGAAAACCTAACGGCTAGGCTAGGATAGAAACCTTAGGTTTTGTTGGGATTATGACTGCCAACAATAAGCCTTAAGAGAGTCACATGAATACTGGTGTGCTTAAAAGTTCCTTCAATGAGTTGCAGAAACCCTAAAACCAAAAATCTACAGAAAATTGCGAAACATTAGAAACCCTAGGGCTAAAAATTCAAAATGCTCAGAGTTTCACTCTAAGAGTATCTGGAGGTGCGCTAGAGGAGTCCGTACTCTCCTATGCCAAATTTATCCCCACCGTCCAAGTATTAAGAGCTGAAACTGAAAAAGAGGGAGGGCCATATGAAATTTCTGGAAACCCTAGGAGGGCCGTACGGTTCTGCAAAAAGAGGGCGACTTTCTTTGAAGTCTTGTGCAATGGCCTCTTCAAGACCTATGCTCTGATACCATGTTGAATTTTCACTATTCTAGGGTCAAGCATGAGGTTTAATTTTATCATTTACTTTAACCATAGACAAATGTAGCTACACCATTAACAATTTGCTGCAGTAACCAAGATCACAAGAAGAAATACCATGCACAAGAACACAATAAATATCCTGGGAAACCCTTCTCAACAAGGGAAAAAAACCCAACCAATCCTTTGCTATATTCTCAAGAGAAAGACCTCCCACCATAAACCTAGCACACAAAAGGGTTCTCTCCAAAACCAAGAAGGATAGCGCCCAAGAGAGGTGTACACTTCATCCCTAGAACTTGTACTTGCTGAAATTTCCAAAATCACATGTGTGTTGTGTTTCCTCAATGGGGAAATCACCTTTATTTATATTAGACTGGACAAATCAAAAGTGGTGTCTATTGGCACAACAGGGCCGACCTTAATAACTCAGAATATAATTAATAATTACCATATTAATTATCTTTCACTTTATGGTGAGGCTGACCTGTACCCTTTACATCACAATTAGGGTTACAAGTAAATCTAACTTTTAGACAATATAGCAAGGGATCTCACACACCCACTAGTGCTCAACCATTAGGGGAATGCCCACCTTTTCTCAACCACATGGACATCCAAGTCAACATATCTCTATCTCACCGAGTCTCACAAAAGAATCATTTGTACACACACTCACTGGTGCTCAATCACTAGGATCACGTCCACCTGTGCTCAGTCATAGGGACGTCCTACTCAACAGATATCTATTTCACTGGGTCTCACAGGAGAATCATTTGGAGTATCACATCGTCTCAACTCTCTACACATAGGAGAAAAGTAAACCCATCACATGGGATCCTTCTCCCCTCACATGGGTACACATTGTTTCATCTCAAATGACACACCCATCTCATGGGTACACTCAACTCATGGGCTCTCTCACAGGCCAACTCACCCAGTCTGTGTCCTAGAGGATGTCTCACACAATTGTAATAATCAACACCACTTCATTATTTTAATTCTTTTAAGCCGACTTCTCTTTTGGGGTGTTTCAACATTTGTCCAATGGATCTCTTTCTTCCAGAATCTTCTCCCTGGTGTAGATCAACAAATAGCCCTGGAATACCAAGAATATTTCACCAAGGACCAAAACACACTGCATATTCCTACAACTAGAAAGGGAAGAGCATTCCATTAGCTAGTGAGGTGCTACACACCACTCTAAAGATGAAGGAAAAGGTTGTATTCTCACTAGGATGACTCCAAATAGCTATGGACTTGCAAAAGGAAAGGGAAACATGTCATATGTATCCCAACACTCAAGATGAAGCTCCTCTAGAATGAAATGGTGGAAATGAATCGAGAAGGAGGTTTCCCGCTTCTTTTATAAGGCCGAGAATGAGCATTACAATAAGAAAAATTGGCCAAAAATATTGGAATGCTTCCAATCACAGGTTCAAACCCAAGAAGCAAATTGTAGAGTTTAAAGGCTTACTATCCCTTAAACTAATTGATTTGACATGTCTCTTGCCAAAAATAGTTTTTTTTTGTCTTTTCCTTAGGCTCTTTTAGTGAAAATTTTCCTAGTTCACATCTCAGGGCTCAATCACCGAGTTTGAAGGATTATTATCCTCCCAAATTAGAGATTTAATCTTCTTGACACAAATCAGTGGGTTGGATAACAAACAAACTTCCCAACTAAATGAGTTTACCTTCTCATTCATAAAATGTTGTTTATAGTAGAGAAAAACCTCATTTTTTTTTCCATGGAAAAAAGCCTAATTTTATTCAATCTGAAGAGACAAAATTACATTCTGTAGGTGCTTCAAAGAGCACAACACCTCAAGGGTGTAGTATATGAACAAAAAAAAATAAGGTTCCAGAAAAAACCACCAAAACCCAGCCAGAAGCATGGCAGAAAACACTTTAGAAGAGAACCTCGACGGACTAGGCATGAGCAGCAAAAAACCTTTCGGAACGGGATCCAATGTGACCACAAGAGGGCCTGCACCTCTGAGGAAGAATAAAAACTGAATTCGCATGCCCAAGACGGACCTCAAAGTGCTGACCAAGGCCAAATCAACACTGCACGCCCGTAAGGACCTCAAAGCTCTGTTACTGACCCCCCAAAAAGAAACATAAAACCCTAGTAACCACACTACACCACAGATCCAAAGGGAAAACAAGGAATCCTGGTCACCAATACCACCGAGATAACCGAGACAATGCATCAAGCCGTAAACATACCAGCATGGATGGATTGGTGAGGAACAAACCCTCAGAAAACTTCAAGAAACACCTCCACCCACACTAGAGGATGAACAAAAAGGGACCAAAATCCCGCAGCAGATAATGAAGGCTCCAAATACCGGATCTGAAAAGACATCAGATTTGATGAGAGAAAACCCCCAGACACTCTTAACCACGCTCGTCCGAAGAAAACCCGAGGCCCTTGCAGAAAAAGAGATCCACAATAGGACTCGATACCACATGAAAAACGTAGCCAAATCGGGGAGGCTCCAACAACTTGTAGATCCGCCCTCCGAAAGGCATAATCCGGTCCAGAAGCAAAGATCCGCAGAGAAAAAACCAGAAACTCGCAAAAGGGGCAACACGAAGCCATGATATCAACGAAGCTAAAGTAGGAACAAACTCCAGTGAATAAACCAGGACCATGGCTTCCATTGCCACACCGCTATCAAGAAAGGAAGGAGCATACGAGAGCACCGAGAGCACCGCAGAAAAGAATAGGGGTCTGCGGCTGAGGAAACCCTCAGCCGCAGACCCCCCGAATCTGTAGAGAAAAACCTTTGGACAACTGAAACATTGAATTTGAGTGGCCGCTTAGCAATTTTGAAGCTTCCATGGTTAATTGATGGTCACAAGAATCCACTAAAACTCTAGTACTTTTATGCTTTCCAAAAACCAAACCAAGGACCAAAAATTTGTTTTTAAACCCTTACACTTGATCTATAAACTATTGTGGATTTTCCATTGGAATAGTTGATCGCAAAATATCTTAAAATATTCTAAAAATCTCTTATTATGTAGTTTATTACCTTAGATTTTTACATTTATTATTACTAGTGTAGTGCTCAAAATTATGGAACAATTAAAATGAAAATAAAATAACAAGTAAATGAACACACCATCCACACAAATAAACATAACATGTGACATGGAAAACCCAATACGGGAGAAAACCCAACTGGAAGGTCAGGCCTATGCTATGCTCTCTTTTTCTCAATTAATATATGCAAGTACAAAGAAAGTTAGGGCAGTCTCTATGGAGTTTCCCTAGACACCGTGGCATAAATGGATGCTACATAATCTGCTACCTCCTTTGTTAAGCTTCATTAACCCACTCCTAAATGATCTTGAGTTACCCCATAGAAGAGTATGGAGCGATGGTTTCTCAATAATTTTAATATATGTGGAGTGCTTATCTAACTACCAATCACCAATTGGTTGTAAGGATTGTATCACTTCTTTTGACAACCTTGGGAATTTCGTGAAAAAGATCAATTCATGCAAAGGAGCTAGAAAATGGTCACAAATCTGTGTAATGGAATATGTATTTGTATTCCCATAAAACATATATGTGATTAGCGAGAATTCTAATGATGTACATAACCCTATGCGATCAAATCGTACTAGGGGAGGGTTTCCTAATGATTTGACAAGCACAACACAGAGGGTTCCTAATGATTTGACAAGCAAGGAACTATCAATTATTATCTAACGTTGAATTTTATATGATAATGCATTCAATTGGTTGTGTATCATTTATAAGAAAATATTTTAAATGATAGCATTAAATTTGAACACAAGTTTGGGATATTGTTTGTTTCGAAATATTTTTGAATATGATTTCCCTCTACTTTGAATTGAATGCACCACCATTCTAAAAAATTGTGAAGATATATTCAGGGATGCATTAAATTGAATTTTTTTTGAAACAAAAGGAGTTATTAAAAGAGTGACAAGAAAATATTATATCGGGGAAAATTGGAAATTCGATCGAAGATGCTTGAAAAGGTCGACAAGAAACTTGCACATTTGAATGATTAAACAATGCCTAATGGGCTCATTAGGCCATTAGGAAAATGATTTGGATGAAAAATGCTATCCTAATGGACTTATTAGGATAGTTTTAGAAATTATTTCGATCAAACTTTAAAACACATCTATCAGGCAATTTCAAAGGATCAAATGTAAAAATATTCCATTGAAAGATCACCGAGACAAATTTTGAAACAATCCAAAATATTCGTTTAAAGTGCTCAATGGGATCATTGAAGGAGATAAAAATTTGAAGGTTCCAATGATGCCCAATAACCCCGTTAGGGGATTTTAAAAAGAATAAGCCTTAAAGATACTAAATGGCCTCATGGGCTCATCTGGTTAATTTTGAAATAATTTGAAAGCTCTTTTAGAAACACACGAGCTTGTCGAAAGACATTAAAATTTAAACAGTGACATGATGCTTGATGGACCCATGGAAATTTTATTTAGAATTGTGGTGAATCTTTGATTACAATATTTAATTCTTTATTTATTGTTTATTTTCATCCTTAACAATTCTAAAACCAAAGAAATTTGAGTTCTTTCATCAGCAAATTTATTTAAAAGGTTGTTTCAAATTGATTCCAATTAGTGATAGATTCAATAGGTCGGTTAAAATACCAAGTGAAGGCTTTGTTTTCAAAAGTGTCATGGAAAAGATGAAATATAACATCTTCACATTGCAAATTCATTAATACAATGAATAGATGACCCTAGAACCATCTATAGACATTATATGCAACTCATCACCCTTGTAATTTGTAGCACACCACTCGACTAGCTCATGGAAATGATAATTTTGGGGGACTATGGATTGAGCAAGGTTCGACTCCCACAAGTGCAAATAATCTCTACCTCCATTAGCGTCAGCCCAAGCTCTTTGAATAAGTTGGTGGAGATCAGGGAAGGATAGGGTTGAGTCAAAAATGTCCCTGTCCCTATCCTCTAGGTGTTCATGGTTCATCATCGGCTTTTTGGGTTGTTCGGGGCTGACTTCGACTTGCTTTTGTCGCCATTGTACCACTTTTTGGGTGAAATTGACCGGAGAGATAAAACCAAATGCTTAGAGGCTTCAGATTACCTTTTTTAACAGTGGAAAGGTGTGTGTATAAGTCACTTTCAATGGTCTTTGTCCAAACCTTTACATCGACCTTGTTATGTGAACAACAACATTGAATAAGCCCGTGAACATTTTTTACCCTTTTTCATAATTTTGGAGCCATGCATCACTTCTTATTTGACTACATCCTTTAAATCCTAAGAGCACACAAAATTCGAGTGATGTCATTAATGATGTCAACAGGTTCCCACAGACACATGGCAAGATACTATGGGTCTAGGTGTTGTCTATGTGGCACGTATATCAAGCCACTTGTCCTTGGGCTTGGATGACTCCTCTACACCCTTAATATGATTGGGGTGGGGCCCATGTTCAAGTGACATCTTTTGATTGGGAAATATGGGTTCTCATCTGGCATAACCACCTATCTTTCCCTCTGCCCAAAGTACACCTCATGTTTCATGTGAGTGCCACTAGGTTCCATGTCATCACCAACTACGTAGGACACTTGGGTGCAGAATGGTGGTTTTTCCCCAAAATCATAAATGGTTTCACATGCTAGGCTAAACGGTTTTCCAATCCCTTCAAACGATGCGAAGCTAATAACAAATTGTTCCGTGTCGAGGGAAAATCTTCCTATTGCATCGTGAAAGGTGATTAACCGATGTGCATGTCCACAATGTGAAATGCATCATGGACCATTGATCAATAGGGTTGTGATGCCCCGCGATGTGGATCGTTGATTAACATATTCACGATGCATGACCTTCCTTTGAGTTATTTAGCCCTTGATCTTGGTTTAGGCCCTCCCAACGGTCTAATAAACACCTTTTCACTCTCCAATAGACTCCTTTTTCTCTTGATAAGCTCCTTTAACTCATTTTTAAGCGCCTATTTCCTTTTTAAAGCTCCCTCTTGTTGAATCGAAAACTCTCCACTAGTTATATAGTTTGCAAATGGTTGCAAGGCATACTAAAAAAACTTATTTTGATATATATGATTAGTAGGTGGGACCCCCTAGAAGATAAAATAAGTGAAGAGTTTATTTTCAATTATTCATAATATGACAACACATGCATAAAAAGTTCAGAAGATAATCTACATTTATGATAAGTATGACGATATTTTCATTTCTCCAGCTTGATTACGAGGTCTGCTTTAGCTTGGTTTCATATGGAAGATTGAAGTTATGTTCATAAAAAATTCAAAAGGGACCCTCATATTGTATATGCCTATGCTCGTGAAGTATTATTACATTCTGATTATATCCTTGAGGCATTTATATGTTATAACCATAGGAATGCATGTTTTAATTTAAAAAGGTTTGCTACACTCTCCAAGTTTCATCACATTTCATGTTTAGAGACATATATTACAAGCAACAATGGATACATAGCAAAAAACATACATTATATGCCATATGAAATGGTTATTTTCGAGCTTCATTGTTACAAGGTTGTGTTATGTAAAGGATGGAGTATTAAGATTCATATAACATGTGGTATATATGAGATTTGGGTCAATGATATGAAATGTTGTTTGGGTTTCATCCATGCTTTGGTATAAATTATACGATGGGTGCATAAGACAACACATGTGAATGGTTTGCGATATAAATTTGGTTTAAATGATGTACAAACCCTAGTTGTGATTTGGGCCGTCATTCGATGGTTATGATGGTATGACAATTTGTGATGTGATTTACATGGATATGGTGCATGGTTCTCCTTCATACTTAGCACTCATTCTTGTTTTTGGTTGGCTGTCTTGGCACTCGTTGGAAAGTGGAAGTATGAAATGGAAAGTTTTTTGTTTGCATGTGAATTTTGGGTTAACGTGAGGCCACCCATGCATTCAATTCACAAGGACATGGGCATTACCCACCACCCTGCATATTCTACCCTCATTCTTTGAAGTTCAACATTTCATTTTCACTGTTTTTGTGAGAGGTTAAAGTCTGAATGTGGTAATAAAGCTCGACCCTGGTGGTTTGATGACTGTATGTACCCATTTTTGACAACAATTTAAGCGCTTGGTTACATGTATGTAAATAGCAACTCGTTTACCCATCAAATATATGATTTCTTTTGAAATTATAATTTATGCTGGCTCAACTTGGACTAGTTTTGAGTAAGTTTTCTCCCCTTGTTCTCTCATTCTGTTGAAGCATTTTGAAATAAATCTCTTTAACATTTACTTACTCACTTTCCATAATTTTCATTGCAATATTGTCAGTTTGGATTATTTTGAAAATAACCCAGTTGAATTCTTGAAGAAAAGTCACCCAAGTTCAAATTTTCTTCTTGTTATCTAGGTTTTTCACAAATGTCGTGGTTGATTTTTTTTGAAGTTTTATAGATGTTTGTTCACTGGAAGTGAGTAAGAAAATGAATTCTCACAGGTTCAAGGGTTTAAACCCATAAATATTGAAGCTCTACCGGTTAGCGTCTTGTTATATCAGTTTCATTTTGTTCAGAGTTTTGTCAGCTTTGAGTTCGAAGGTGCATACAACCATTTTTACTAGAAGTCAAGTTTGAAACCTCGACCTGCTAGTCTCAAACAAAAACCTTTTTTGCTGAAGTTTTGAATGTATGGTTGATAAAGGCATAATTGAAGAAGAATATTCTTTGATTTTGTGTTGTGGAGATGAGATTATTTAGGATTTTGCTGTTTGATTTTATGCATGCCTTTATTCTGTCGACTCTAAATGCGAAGTTACATATGTTCTTATTATATCTTCTTTTTCCAGAACTGGTGTTGGGTTCGAAAACCCGACTTAATAGCCTTGTTATGAATTTGTTCCCGCCTGAGTTTTGAATTCACGATGATATGTTTGATGACATATAGTCTTGATGATGGGGTTGACTTCTATTTACTGAGTTTGAAAGTCTTGATATCCTCATGCATGATTTAAGACTCCGTGTTAAAAGATATTATATATATATAATGGTTTCCTTTCGTACTTAGTAGTTTTTGAAAAATAACACACAACTTCGAATTTGAACTATATTGAAGACTTTGTCTGTTTGCTGAATGGATTCGATGCCTTGAATTTTTAAAAGAGATCGATGTTGGTGTGAAACACTATATAATTTTGAATACATGTTTGGTGATGAGTTTGAGTATTGGCTCTTTGAAAAATATTACATATTTATTCATCAAAATTCCACTATATATTCAACATTCCTTTAAGTGGAAAACATCCGAAAATGGTTTGATATCCTGGTCATTTATAAAGGCATGATACTTTGTATACTACATCGGTTTGAACATATGTGAAGTGATGGGTTTTCAATAAAATCCTTTTTCTTGTTTTCTTTTATATATATAGGACCAAACCCACTCTTTGTTCCACTTTCCAGGCATTATTACATGAAGTCCTATACCATGTACCATTTAATGTCATACCTTTCCCCCCTGTTATATAAACGAAAAAACAATTTTAAAAGGAAGTTTGTTGGCAGTTGACATATACAGTCTGTTTGATGATTACTTGGCATGAGTTTGAAAGGATAATAAATAGAAGTTTATGAGCAAATGAGTTTCAAGCAAAATTAATAGATTGAGAACATTATCATGCATTCCTTTCATTCATTTTATTTTTCATAAATTACAAACCCCTTCATCTCTCCCAAATTCATTATTTGTCCCATGTTCTAAGTAATTATTAGTTTGTGGAGATATAAGGGATGTGTTTTTTTGCAAAGATATATACTTGGGGAGGATATTACATGATTCTTCTTTGACTATTCCCCTTTTCCCCTCAATTTCCCTTTGCTGCTTACATGCTTGATTGTTGGTTAACTAGAAGCCATCATTAAATTATATATTATGCAAGATAATTTTTTTATGTTTTTACTAGTTGTAAGTTGCATATACTAACTTGATATTTATGATCATCTAGATGAATTTATTCAGCAAAGGCAGTTATAACAGAGTAAACAAAGATAATAGGGGAAATAGATGAAATTGGAACAGAGGACAAAATGTTGGTTGGTAGAGGGGTAGAAACAAAAGACTCATGTTTTCTATCCACTTCGATGTTGATTTTGAGGAGTTCAACCAACTCCTACAAAATGGTTTGATAAACCTAGTTGGCCAAGGACATTTTCAACCTCCTTCACCACCTGTCATACCTCCTTTGCAACTTCACCCCAACATTGCTGACATTCTTGTGCAGCATCATGTGTCTATGCAACCTGAACCTCAAGCCAATGATGGATGGAATCTTGCAATTCCTAATTCTCCACTGCATTTCAATGGTTGGCCCACTATTTTGTTACCATTACCCCCACCACTTCATCCTGAACAACCAGTCCAACAAATTGCTTCAGTATTCTCATAAGTGCACTCTACCCATATACCCAAGAATTTTAAAGCCTTAACTCTAGAGCCTGAACCAAGCAGAGGAAAGCGACTTGCAATCTCAATTAGTTGATATTTCTCATATGCCTCCTCCTATACAATTAATTCCCTCCCCCTAAAACCCGATGATGAAGTAAGAAAGATCACCTTTGGTGATATGCATCCTAAAGTGTCTACAAATGAAGATAGGAAGCCTTCAAAGGAATATTTACAAATGCACATGGTGATTTCATCAAAAGGAAGTGAGCAGAGGAGGGCAACCTCCCATAAAAAATATAATTTATGAATTTATGTTATGACAATACTTTTATTTCAATTTGACCGTTGGAAATATTTACACTTGTATTTGGGGATAACAAAAAACTTGATCTATTTTTGGCATAATTATGATATTTTGGGAGGCACAAGTGTATTT
Source organism: Picea sitchensis (assembly GCA_010110895.2). Classification (NCBI taxonomy): domain Eukaryota; kingdom Viridiplantae; phylum Streptophyta; class Pinopsida; order Pinales; family Pinaceae; genus Picea; species Picea sitchensis. The sequence continues at coordinate 52,624 of SNQJ01S0024111.1, read as the reverse complement.
ATGGCATGTCTATTTTTGGGTTGCTAGATGTATATGTGTTTTATGATGATGAAATGACATCACATGCATATTAAAATTATGGAGGAACAAAGGAATATTGAAAATTAAACAAATAAGGAGATGCATAGGGGGTCCCCACCTATTAATTATTATTATTATACTTTATCATTATTTAATAAATTTGTCCTACTTAACTAAAATTCTTTATCCTTCTAACTAAAAGGTAGTTTAACTACTTGAACTACCTCATTGAATAATAAAAGGAGACGACAAAGAAGGACAAATCATGAGAGAATAGAGAGGAAATTATGATAAAGGTTTGCTCTTGCTTTGAAGTGAGATTTCATTCATTCTTGAATTACATGAGAGTTGAATCCTATTGTTAATAGAAGGGTTATTCTAAAGGTAGCAAGAAGAAGGACTAAGAAGCATAAATGTTTGACATGCTTCAAAAGGCCATTCATTTGTCTTCATAGTCTGTTAATTGTAATTTGATTTCTGAACCAGTTTTTAGAGTCAATTAGAATTATTTTGCAGAGTCAAGACAATGATGCATTTGTGGCTTGGTTGATCCAACATTTTTTTGGTCTTGGTCTTTTCTTTGAAGACATCAATTGTATTTATGTTATGTGAAATTACACCATATAATTCTAAGTTAAACTTTTGTCCTTACCCTCGCAGGGGTTTGTAAAGAAAGACTTCAACTGTAATTTGAAATGAAAATCAAGAAAATCATTTGCTGATTTTGATCTCACTTTTGGATCTGTTGTATAATGTTATTTAAGATTTGCTTTCTTTAAAAATGTCTTTTATAAATCTGTTTATAATCACATTACAACATCTTTTTTATTTTCTTTTTATTGAAACACCTAATTATAAAATTAGCATCCGGCCTAAGTACTTATTGCTTGAGGGATGATTGAAATTTTTGATTAGGCTATAAACTCATGTTGATAATCCTGCCTATCTCACCTTAGCCTTGTGATATTCTAAAATGTTGATATAAGGAATTCCATTCCTTTTCATCAACACCTCTCTCAAATATTTAACCCCTAGGATTAGTTCCTTTACATTAAAATCTTGAGGGTTATCCCCCTTTCCATAAAAACCTTAGGAATTAAGCCATTAGCCAAATTTTTTTCTCACTACCCATTAAAAATTTGGCATTGTACTAACAACCGGAAACAATTTGATTTTTTGTGCATCACTAAAGTAATCATAACTATGACACAATATGTCAAACTCAAAAACAAAAGAATCAGGATCTTCAGTTACCATACCATGACAATGAGGCGGAAATGATGGAGGAATATTATTCATTTGTACCATTATGGTAGGATCCACAATTGGGAAACCAAAAGTTACCTCCCCTTTTTCATTTTCATGTGCCTCAAATTCTGCATTTAAATGCACCTCACCTTCACCTCTTGCCATATTTATGCTCTCGAACAAACTGTACTAAGATTTTGGATGTGGAGATTTTGGGTCTACAATTGGATTATACTCTACTTCTAATTTTGGTTGCTTGTTTGGTTTTCCTATTACTGTTGCATTCATTGTAGGTTGTGTTGGAGAAATCATATGCTCCACGAACTTACTTGTTGTAGATCCTTGCCCTATTGAGTTGTCCACTATAAGCCTTGGATCTGGTCGAGTCACTTGAGTCCTACCTACTTGTCTTCCTCTTGTGGATTTTCCTATCAACAAGTTAGTGTATGAAGAGGGGTACCACTAGATGAAGTAAATAGAGTAATGGGAACTCCTCTACCTGTTCCTCCTATAATAAATCTACCTTTATTATCTCTTTCCCTATTCATACAACACTAACATAATTTAGATTCAGTGAAATAGAAGACTCACTATAGTGAATGTGCGGGTTCTTACCTCTTGTCTTATCATCACTATTCCATCATATCTAGAATGCTAGCACCAAAAATAAATCACATATAAGAAAAATTATGAAATTTAAAATGCTCAATAAAAACAAATCATAAATTTCTTAATCCTTTTTAGCATTTCCTCGACAATGACGCCAAAAATGTTAGACAATTTATATGTTTAAATTGTGTTACATTTTATTATCAATCTGAGAACATAAGCTTGTGAAATGCCAACACTATGTGTGCAGACTTAGTGCATTAATGAATTCTACAATAATGAAAGGAAATCTATGAATTAATGATTTAGAAGCACACTCACAATAAAATCCAATGAAACAAAAACCAATAACACTACATAAATATATTTGATCACTCGATTGATGTTTACTAAAATGCTATTCCAAGTACATATCACAGTCTTTCATCTGATTTACAATCATAAAATGTTTCTACAATAGATTATGAAGAAAAAATGTTCTTCAACCTTCAATGAGTAATCAATTTTTGTAGGTGATCAATATGTTTGTCAATGAAGGTGTATAAAAGACATGTAATAAAGCTTACAAATGATGCTTATAAATTGATTTAACTAACAAAAATTGAAATGCTAAACTAGAAAGTTTTGAATATTTTGAACTTCGGGCAGTCATTCTCCACAAGAAAGTACAAGAAGACTCATCTACACCATTACAAAATCCCCATAAAGATATTGAAGACCTAGGAAGAGAAATCGGCCCCACCAGTAAAATATAGAATATAATAAAGTAATTTGAAGACCCAGAATAAGAAGTCGGCCCCAGACAAGCGCCTGGATTAGTATAAATACAAGACAAAATCATTTCATTTGGACAGTCAAACAATTATCCTTTCTGCAGTGCGCACAAGGCAGTTGCAACTACAATTGTGCTATTTCGCTATATCGGTTCTGGTTATCTTGGAGAGTGCACCACACTTGGAGAAGCTCTTGCTTGGTTGTTCTTGGTTATCTTATTGAGACACTAGCCTTGGGAAGGACTTTCTCTGTATGGAATTATCATCTGGTGATGGTGATGTACTGGTAATATCTTGGACTAAATTTTTCTATAAGAAAGGTTGATGGGTTTTCTCCCAAGGTTGGGTTTCTTAGGATAAACTCTTTTGCTCTTGTGTTGTTCTCTTGTGTCTACTGTGCATGGTTAATATTTCTAGATATTGTTATTTCCGATGCATTGTTATAGTTGATATTTTCAGTGTATAATTATTCTATGATAACTGTTGTATGAAATTAAATCTTGTTATTAATCATAAGACAATAACTATCATATCTGAGAATCATAAAAAAATCAACATGGTTTCAGAGCTAGTTGAAATATTGCCACTACACAGTTTCTGTTTGCCGCTGCATAGACCTGAACTTGTCAATATCGTTGAGAAAATTATTGGAGGACGCTGAGATTAATTTTTCCACATATCATCTTGTCCTAGCTTAGTGCACCTCCTTGTGGTATCATACTACAACTTGGTGAAAGTTGAAATTTCACCTAAAACCCACTATTGCAGTTGCAACAACTTTCTTTGTAAAGCTCGCTGAGCATTTATTGGGTTGAGTTGAGGAAATTTTTTTGTATAGAGAAATTCTCCTTTCCCTAGTGCACCTACTGCACTTCTCAGATTGACTTTCCATCTAAGTTGAAAAATTAGGCTTATTGACATTTTCCTGGACATTGAAATTTCTACTACCTTGATTTTGTGATTTCTTCACGTACTAATGGTGTTCAGTTTTAGATTAAAAGACAAGATAGATGGTGCTACAAATATAAGAGGTATGCACTTGTATATGTTTCCAATTTATATCATTTAGTAGAGCATGAGGGTATTTGCAGGAGATGTACACTTGGAAAAAGGACCTTTGTCCAAGCAGCGACAGTAGATCCAAAGGGATATTAGATCTAGTGCACTCAAAGGAAGCCCAAGAGTTGGAGGCAGAAGTGGTGATGTCTCCTACAATATATGACAAATGGAACAACAAAAATTAAGACTCCATTTTTTCATATCAGGTTTGATACTTTTATATTGCTACATCTTAAGTAAATATTGCAACTAAGACAATAATATTTAGAGATCTATTACTGCTGAGTACCCTTGCTAACAAATATTTTGAATAATGCTAGTACTATGATCATTTTGTAAATGGTCACTGTTTAGTACTAATGATGGACTCATTTACAAGATGAAATTGATCTCTTCTAGAAGATGTTCTTGGTTGTTTTCTTTGTCTCAGGCAGGTTACCTTGTAAATGCCATGGAGGTTACCATGGAAATGGTGTTGTTCTTGTTTTGTTCCGGGCAAGTTACTATGGAAGAATAATTGGTCACAACACTAGAGAAGTGTTGTTCTTGTATTTTGTTTTGTTCTTGTTTCTTTTCATTGTTCTTGTCCCAGACATGTTACAGGCGATAACTATGAGAAGGAGCTATAGTGACGATTGTTCCTCTTCCTGTTATTGTTCTTGTTCTTATTTCTTATCATAAGAATGTTGTTATGTTGAGGTCATTTCAAATGTCCCTCCCCTTCTATATTTTCCCAAATTCTTTTCTCCCTTTCTTTTCCCTCTTCTATACTTCCTCGTTTTTTTTTTCCCTCCTACTATCCCTTTCTAGTTCTACACTTAGTCGCATTTTCAGACCGCGGGTTCCCGGGTTGGCGGACTTACGGTTTCTCATCTCCATCTATAAATTCACATCACGAGTCTGACCGACCACAGTGTTGTTCCATACTTAGCCAATTTTATGATCGCGAATTGGCGGGATCGAACTCTCATGCTCCCATGTTCCGTGATATGCACATTGCACCAAACAGTTCCGCGACGTACATTTTGATCCCCGGATTCCCCAAACTTCCAAGTCTCATTCCGCCCACTATGAGTGGACGACCGCTGCGCCATTCTATAATTAGAAAATTTCTCACATTATACCGTCATGGACTCGCGGGTTTGGGGGTTCCCGGGTTCACACAAATCTCAAATTATATTTTTCTCTTGTCCGTCCCTACCACCCTCGCACCCCTCCCAATGCACATTTACTATGCTTTTAATGCTAATAACTTACCATACATGTTCGAAAGGATTTTCATTAATACACGAAAGGCTCGAGGAGATCTCCTATTAAAATGCATTAAAGCAGGATTTACGGAGGATTATATTATCCCCCTCCAACGTTTATTTTAAACATAATTTGGAGAAAGGGAATGTTCTCGTCAACTTATGGAAGCAACTCCACAACAAATCTATGGAGATACATTGAATATTTTCGGGCGTGAGGACCAAAGTTTTTAATGGTCCAAAGCATATTCCTACTCCTCATCCCCCTCTGCCCAAAAGGAAGTAATATGGACGTCTGGAATTGCGTGTGCAGGTTGTGTCTTGGAAGTCTTTGACTGTAAGGAGTTGGTCACCTGGTGCGCCGAGAGATATATTCCCAACCAACGGATTATTCGGTTGCGAGACCATTCCCCTGTCTCTCTATCACCTTAGGTATTCCGTAAGTGTTGAGACTTCCCGAGACAACGCTCACCTTCAAGGGTGAAGATTGCACGGAGTTCTTAAAGAAGCACGATAATGGATTGGACCTCTTACTTGAATTCCTAGAAAACCCAACGACCGTCCCCGAGGACATCACGAGATTGCAGGTTGGATCATTTAAAAATCCCTTCCGATAAATTGCATGGATTTTTGTGAGGATAACAGGACAAGAAGCTACAACCAACATCTCCTAGAATATTCTTTAGATTCTATTTTTTACGATCAAAGAACAAACCATCTTCGATTGGGGTAAGTTGATTTCCATTGAAATATCTTCCCAATTTTTGCGATACAAGAAGGAGAAGAAATTCTTTATGTCATCTTATTTGGTTTTCACGATAGCACATTGTTGTCAGTGCCCGAGATTATCTGTGTAAGAAGGTAAACTGCAAATTTGACCCAGTAACCTTTCAATATCAAACATTATGGAGGCACAAGGCCTCCCAACATTTTTATGAAGTTTTTAATGATTTTGTCTCAGTTTTTAAAGGCTTGCTGTTTGGAAAGGACACTCCCTGGATGTCTGACCAGGCGAGTAAGTTCTTGGATAGGAAGGGGACACTAGAAAAAATGGAGAATTATAACATTATAATGATTTTTGGTTCCAAGGAAAATCCTTCCTTCCTTCTGTGCCACATATCTGACAAAATGTTTGTTGCTGAAATAGCAAGGCAGTACAACTATTGGTTGCATTTTTTCCATGAAAAGAGAAAAAAACAATTCATACCTCTTCCTTGGAAAGTCGGGGACTTCATATTCAGAAATATGAACACGATTGATGAATTCACGGGCCACTTCCACAACCTCAATCTAAAATATGCCGAAAGAGTAAAAGGGTTTGACCCTAGCGGAATTTTTTAGAACATCTATTGGTTGTTGGTTTCATCAATTCTTTCATTAATGCTATTCTGAATGAAGATGGAGAAAATGTCTCAGGCACTCCTGCTCGTGACACTGGTGACCTGGAAACGATACTCAACACCAATGAGTCGTACAAGAAGAGAGGAAAAGGTTCAGGTGAGAAAATTTCCCAATCCCCGAATGTCACTCCAAAGAGTACAACATATCGGAGCAACACCCCAATGGCCCACCAAATTAAGAAAGTAACCCACAGTTCTTCAGGAAGAGGAGGAGATAAAAACCATCCTTTATGAAATATTAAAAGTTCTCATAAGCTTCCCTTGAGGATGAAAAGAAAAAACATTGTGCAAGAAGAGGAGGGACCTCAAGGTGAAAGCGACATCCATGACCTCTCCCTCGAGGATATGGAACTTGGAATTAACATCGAAAAAGTGTTCCCCAATGTCGACCAACTAAAGAACACTGCTCACCAGAATCCTCAGATGGAAATAATTGAGACCAAGACCTTCGACGAATAAGAGTATTTTGTATTTCAGAGTGATTTTTTTGACAACGAGTCCAAAAATTTGATTATTGAGAAAATAGATGTAAAGACCAAAAAGGGGAAATCTCGTTCAGAGATTAACCTACGCAACATGCGACCTTCCCAAATTTCCCAAATTCACCGAGCAACTGGAGATGCTCTAGATAATTCTATTGGAGGCCTTGAAGCAAAGAATGTCAGGTTAAAGGAACTAATCAAAGAATTGGAGGAAACTTTAATGCCTCTTCCAGTACTTGCTAGTCCTTTAGCAATGATCGGGCCTACCACACCTGCAACAAATTAAAAGGATCGACAAGCCTTCTGACATCAGCCCGAGGCTCTGTGGAAAAGAATATCAGGAAACAAATGGAATTAGTTACAGAGGCTTGGGAGATGTATCATGGTCTCTTTTGGAACGAGAGCACACACTTTTCATGAATATTTACAAGAATATTTGAGAAGCGAGGAAGGTTTTTACCTCGATGTGGTTGTACCCTTTGGTTTTAAAGTTACCAATATGAAGGAGTTGAGAAGAAGAGAGGAGGATCTCCCTTCTTAGAACTGGATAAAACAACTAGACACATACTGGAAATAAAAAGGTTAAGAACTTGAATATTATTGTCCAAGCATGCAGCCAGGCCATAACCAGAAGAGAAGAATTATTCAAAAAGTTGATTGAGATAGACCTAGCTGGGAGCACCAATGAGGTCCAAGACCCTAAATTGATACTCAACTCGTTTTTCTCAACCAAGCAAGCATTTGACGAACAAGTTGAGATCTTTAAAGGGTTACATTTGAAAAATTCTATGGTATTCTTGAGTATAGTGAAGATGATGTGGAAAACTAGCTAGTCGACTATTCGATTAAAAATCAAGATATTGAAGAAGCTTTGAAGAATATTTCTATTGATCTAAGGGACTTGGAAGGAGAGCTCTTCAATATAAAAATATGATATGAAATCAACGTGGCGCCAATGAGGAGCTACATTGAGGAGTGGTTTAAAAAAGTTGTCAACAAACTTATCGATGAAGGGCAAAGGACGATTGAGACGGTTTCTGTAACCACCGATGAAATCCATAAAAGGACATCAAAGAGAAAGTAATAGAGAATGAGATACCATCATAGTAAGTTCATACTGATCACATATTTCAGTCTTTATAGAGATCTTCATCCAGTTACTCCACCTCTTCAAATAGAAAGGTTTAATCGAAGACTGACGATTTCCTTTTTCTTCTTACTAGGTCTTGTTGTCTTCCACCGCCCACCTTCTTCTTTCTACGAACTTCATTCTTATACATGTTTGGTTTATGGTCCACGGGAGCCCCAATCCCAGTCATTATGACAAATGCATTTTAATTTCAGAGAATATGTATTGAACTATATATTTTTATAAATTCTAAGAGAGCTATTTTGGGAACAATCTCGACTGTACTTTGTAACCCAGTTTTTCCGAATATAAATCATTTGAGTTTTATATATCGTTATCTTCATTTGAACTGCCCATGTATCACTCTATCAAAGTTCTCTTATGCATGCAGATCATTTTATTTTAAATTTTTATGTGATCAGAAATCTTTAGCCCTACTATGATGGATGTGAGGAAATTTTATTTATTTACTTTCAATGTATGAATGTATGTGTTTCCTGGTCCATTCTCAGAAACTTTCTTTTAAAAGAAAATAAAAACATTTTCCGTTTTTCTTTTATATATATTTTTACTTTCATTCGACGAACTTCTATAAAAGTCGCACATTTTAAAAATTTCGAACAGAGGAGTACCACCTTTATAAAAGCACATGAGGATTTATATCCTCATGAGGTTTCCGTTTCAATCCTTACGAATTCAAGCGCTAACATTTTTGGCGACCATGTTGGGGAGATGAACTGAAAATTTGGAACCTGGCCCAACGTTTTTGAAAGAATATATGACTTTACCCCAGGGTAATCAACCCCATTTAGAAATTGGATTGAATAATCAACGAAACATTTTGCACCAGTTGTATAATCTGGTAATATCAATAAGCCAGATTCGAGAGGAGTTATAAGGGTCTTGGCAGATCTTAGTCCAAGAAAAAGAAAGAGAAATCCTCTGAAGACAAAGGAGAGAATAACGATAAGATCGAAGAAACCAAAGATTGGCTAGAGCAGCACAAAAACAAGGTCAAGATTGAAGCTGGATGAATACAAGGAACCCATTACCAGAAGTAAAAGTAAGCAACTCTCTGTACTTAGAAGTGAAAATTCTGATCCTGAAACCTCCTAAAAATGGCAGCAAGAGACGAAGAACCCCGAAACGAGCATCATGAGGAGAGATAAGGAGGCGAAAGAGATGCCACAAGAAACCAAGGAATCCTAGGGTTTGGAAATAGAAGGAGGGTAAGAGATTACCCTCTTAATCTCATAGGTGAACAACATGAGGTCCTTGTTCTCCCTAAGGGCACCTTAAAGGAATTTTATGGAGATGGGACAATTGATGCAAAGAGGTATATGCACTTATTTCTTGATGTTTGTGACTTTCACCGAGTTGAATATGATGATGTCATGGTGAGGTTGTTTCTGCAAACTTTATTAGAAATAACTTATGAATGGTATACCACCTTTCCCAATATATCTATTCGCTCGTTTAACAACCTCGAAGTTATGTTCCTAACTATGTCCCCCCCCACAATTTCCTACCATACCCTCCTCACAGACTTCACCCAGATTGGGTTGAGGAAGAACGAAAGGATACAAGATTTTAATCTCAGGTTCAATAAGACCTTGAGTAGAATCCCCGAAGACAAAAGACCAAATGACCCGGTCATTTTTGGTTGTTATAAGAATGCAATGCCTCCAAATGTAAAATATGCCATCAGAACATACCAAATGGATACTTTGGAGGAAGCAATGACTAAGGCCACTGAGATGGAATAAATTATGATTGAAACGGGTGCTGACCCCGACATTATACTAGGAAAAGTACAAAGGCAGATGGGAGGATTGAATATTGATAATTAAGGAGCTTCCAGCTCAAGAAAGAACGAAGAATTTAAACCTCAGGCAACTCAGAATCAAATGGCAGGAGGAGGATTTTTTAAAGGAACCATACCTGATGTAAAAAATGATCCTATGGCAGCCCATGAAACCAAGCAAAGAATTGAGATTGCACAGATGAATAGAACCATCAAACAGATGCGAAACAAAATAATCAGGCTAAGAATGAGAGATAATTACATGCCAAACCCAAGAATTCCGATTCCCGAACAAAGGAGGAACCCTCCCCCTGAAAACAGAGTCAGGTTCGAGAATACTGATGACCCACATATACCAAGGGTTCTCAGGAAGCCTACTCCAAACACGACTATTTTGGATGATGTCTATGACGAGCAATTGATCGAGCAAGAAGGTTATTAATTACCTTATGAAAGATCTGAGACAGTGGAGATGGATGGATGCAAGACGCCCGTATATATATGTGGAGAGGTGATCCAGATGGGTATCGGTGGCCGCCCACCTTTCCATCTGGCTCAAAACAGTTTTCTGGCATTTCTGGTAATTTACTATTTTTAGCAGTTTTTTCGGGTCCTAAACTTCTAGGGCCATTTTGAGGCCTTAAACGATGTTTTTTTGGGTATGTTGCTGTCACAAAATAACATCTACGATGCTATTTTGTCTCAAGCGTTGTAGGCCTTGGATAGATCTTTCCAATGAGCTATCGTGCGCCCCAAATGGAGATCGTATGCAATAGTCATGACTCCGGGAAGTTGATGGACTAACTTACCCAAACAGGGCCCACTTGACTT
>SNQJ01S0024111.1:14873-34155 GCA_010110895.2 Picea sitchensis | reverse complement strand
TTGTGCACAACAAGTCCAAAGTTCTTCAAATGTAGGATACTCCTTCCTTGTGTTCATGCTTGCGGAAAATGTATCCCATGTCTTGGGAAGACCATTGAGTACTATATTTACTAGTTCCTTCTCTGAGATGATATCTTCAACAACTTGTAGTTGATCTCTTAACTGAGATATTCTCACAAAGTATGATGCTATGCTATCATCATCATTCATCTTCATGTCACAGAGCTCATTCTTCAAACTCATTACTTGTCCAATGTTTCTGACTGAGAAGAGGTTTGTTAGGGCATCATACATCTTCTTAGATGAGTCAAGATGGGAGATGTAGGGTATCAAGTGGTCTTTTATAGATTCAACTATAATACTCATGGCATTGATGTCACTGTCTCTAAACTTCTCCATAACTGCAACGTTCTGCAGTTCCTTCTCTTTTCCTTCTTCAAAGTCTGGTTCCATGATCTTTCCTTTCACGATATCCAACACTTTATTCTTGGCAAAGATGAGGTCAATCCTTGTCTTCTACGCTCTAAAGTTAGAAGCCCCATCTAACTTGTTTACTAGCTTCATAGAGTAATTCATGGTTGCTTTGACTTGGTCAACCTTAGATTTGACCAAAAACTCAAATTTGACGTCTTGGCTTACTGAGAGTACTAGGAGATGCGCTAGGGTAGGGCACACTAGTCTATCCGAAATTATCTCAATCCCTTCACTTAAGGTGCCTCAACGAGAGGATTAGGGTTTCTTCAACTGCACCTGCTAGTAACCCTAGCGACAATGCTTTAGTAACTGTTCCTACTAGTAACCCTAAAGACAGTTCTTCAACGAGATTAGTATCCTTATGGCTATGCTCCCTTCTAGTGGCTAGACTGAAGGAAGGAGGTGTGGGCCCATAACCTGTTAGAATATAATGGATGTGCTCGTTTAACCATAGACAATATCACTATTGTCACCCAACCATATGCCAAATCCACCCCCGAGCACCTTAACCTTGACAAAGAATCATTCCGGAAGCAAACCCTAGGCTAGATAGACTAAACAAGATAACACACCTCTCTCCAAGGATAACGCACCAAACAGGCGTAACAAGAGTCGATCAGAGAGTCCAAACCATAACCAAGAGAGATTCTAGGACAAAACTAAAATCTGCTAGCTGCAACAGCTGCAACGACAACTCTCCTCCAAACTTGCGCACAAATTGGCCAACTGTAGTGCACACAAGTGTTGCTTCTGCAGTTCTGAGAATTCCTGCCAGAATGAAGACTGGCCTCCTATATTTATACTAAAACTGACAAACTACCTGGGTCGACTTCTCATTCTAGGTGCCTATTTACTTAGTATATAATATTTCCTTTAGCCGACTTCTTCTCTTGGAGGCTAATAACCTAATACAAATTATCCTCTTGAGCCGACTTGTCTTTTAGGGTTATTAGCCAACTAATTAGGGTTTCTTCTTGCTTCCCGAAATATTCTATTCTCATCATGTTTACACATGGAGGTAAATACCTCCCGCAACTACCATAATATCAACACATCCAACATTTAAGAAAGGTTTTTGAAATATGTAGATTATACGATGTTTCTCTGAACCCAAAAAAATGTTTTTTCGCTGTGACTCAAGGAAAGTTGTTGGGCCAGGTAGTATGCAAGGAAGGGATTTACATAGATCCAGAAAGTGTTAAAGAAATTAATGAACTCAAACACCCCACGTCTAAAAAGGGGGTCCAGTCATTCTTCGGAAAAATCAATTTTGTTCGCAGATTTGTCCCTGATTACGCAAGCATCGTAAAACCTATCAATTTGTTGCTGAAAAAGGAGCAGGGATTCGAGTGGACATCAGTTACTCAGGAAGCGTTCAAAAATATCAAATGGGTAATCACCACTGCTCCCGTCCTCATTAGTCCTATCTTCCAGAGATATTTTATTATCTATTCATTTGCCATAGAGGCAGTCGTTGCGTCCGTCCTCACTCAGAAAAATAGCAATGAGGAAGAACTCCCGATAAGTTTTATGAGAAAAACCCTACATGACTATGAGTTAAAGTATTCAAAACTCGAGAAACAAGATTTGGCTCTTGTAAACGTTGTGGCACACTTTCGAACGTATATATTAAAATCCCATGTTATAGCTTATGTTCCCTTGTCACTAGTCAAGATGCTTCTAAATCAACAATTGAGAGAAGGGAAATGGGCTAACTGGTTAGCGAAAATTCAAGAATATGATATCGAGATTAAACCGTTGAAGGAGATCAAAGGACAAGGTTTATGCAAGATTATTGTGAATGGGGACTCGGTCAATGGGATGATTTCAATCTCAGTCAGAGAACCATTAGTAGTCAGAATGGTACAGAGACATCATATTCTATTTAAGGTCCGAGCAATTCCTTGTTACAATGAATCCCAAGGAGCAAAGGACACTCAAGATGAAGGCGAACCAATACGTGCTGATTGTTGACATACTTTTTAGAAGAAATTTTGATGGCATACTACTGAGATGCATCGATGAGAATCAACCTCAAGGACTGATCAAATAATTCCATGAGGGAATATGCGGTGGACACTTTGAACCTACTGCAACTGCCCACAAAATATTCGAAGTGGGATTTTACTTGTCGTCAATCTTCAGGAATTTGTATGCCGCAGTAAGGAGATGCATGTCATGTCAGCAATTTTCAGGAAAAATGAAGAAAGCTGCTATGCCTTTGCAGCCGATTGTGGTGGAACAACCATTTTCCCAGTGGGGACTTGATGTTGTTGGGCTGATTAATCCGAAATCTAGAAAGGGGCATATGTACATTCTGACAACTATCGATTATTTCATGAAATGTCCTTAAGAAGTGGCGCTAAAGAAAGCTGATGCTGAAGAAGTGATTAGATTCCTCAAGGACAACATTTTGTCGAGTTTTGGTGTCCCTGATAAATTTATCACAGACAATGGTTCGATCTTAATTGGGTCAAAGTTCACGGAGTTTTGCGGACAATATGGGATCATCATGGTCTAATCATCAAATTATTATCCACAAGGAAATGGCCTTGTTGAATCCACAAACAAAACACTTGTGGAGATATTGAAGAAAACCGTTGATAGCAACCAAAGGAATTGGCATCTGAAGCTGACAGAAGCATTGTGGCAAAGAAGGACAACCCCGAAGGATAGCACCGACATGTCTCCATATCTATTGGTTTATGGGAAAGAGGAAAAAATTCCGATTGACCTCGAGCGTAATGCATTAATATCCGTGGTTAATATTGAGGATACGAAAGACACTCCGCCTATCTAGAAAAGAATCAATCAGCTGCTGAAGCTGGAAGAGGAACGAGGCAAGGCCCTGATTTGAACTTCTCAGAGGCAACAGAGCATCAAGATATATTTTGATCAAAGCACAACTATGAAGAAATTTCAGAAGGGAGAACTAGTACTGCTTTGGAACAAAGCCAAGGAGAAGCCATCCATGCATACAAAGTTAGAAGCACTCTGGATCAGACCCTATGTCGTCAAAAAAATATTGGGATTTAACTCATATATGCTCCAAGACATGAAAGGAAAAAGGTTAATGCTACCTGTCAACAAGAAACATCTGAAAGGTTTCTTCTCCTATCACTTTTTCATTCTCATTGTACATAATTTTATTTTTAGTTTGTATATTCTTAATCTGAGTCCATAGCCCAATGGGCGGAAGCACCTGGTCACGGGAGATTCTGGATTCTTGACAACCCACAGGGGGTCATCGTCCCACAATTGGAGCCTGTTGTTGAGGTCATTTCCTGCTTCCAAAATTTCCCTCCCCTTTTCTATTTTCCCAAATTCTTTTCTCTCTTTCTTTTCCCTCTTCTATACTTACTCATCCCCCCCCCCCTCCTACTCTCCCTTTCTAGTTCTACACTTAGTCACATTTTCAGACCGCAGGTTCCCGGGTTGGAAAACTTACGGTTTCTCATCTCCATCTATAAATTCACATCACGAGTCTAACCAACCTTCGTGTTGTTCCATACTTAGCCGATTTTACAATCACGGGTTCATGGGTTGGCAGGATCGAACTCTCATGCTCCCATGTTCTATGATATGCACATTGCACCAAAAAGTTATGCGACCTACATTTTGATCCCTGGACTCCCCGAAATTCCAAGTCTCATTCCACCCACTATGAGTCCGTTTGACCTCCGCGCCATTCTATACTTATCCAATTTCACACCTTATACTATCGCGGACTCGCGGGTTCCTGGGTTCACAAAAATCTCAAATCATATTTTTCTCTCGTCCGTCCCCGCCACCCTCACATGCCTCCCAATGCACATTTACTATGATTTTAATGCTAATAACTTACCATAAAGGTTCGAAAGTATTGTCATTAATAAACGAAAGGATTGAGGAGATCTCCTATTAAAATGCATTAAAGCAAGATTTACAGAGGATTATATTATCCCCCTCCAACGTTCATTTTAAACATAATCTTGAGCAAGGGAACATTCTCGTCAACTTATGGAAGCAACATGACAACAGTTCTGTGGAGATACATTGAATATTTTGGGTGCAAGGACCAGAGTTTTCAGTGGTCCAGAGCATATTCCTACTACTCATCCCCCTCTGCCCAGAAGGAAGTAATCTAGACGTCTGCAGTTGTGTGCGTAGGTTGTGTCCCGGAAGTCTTTGAATATAAGGAGTTGGTCACCTCGTGTGTCGAGAGATATATTCCTAGCCAGCGGATTATTCAGTTGCGGGACCATTCCCTTGTCTCTCTATCGCCTAAGGTATTCCGTAAGATGTTGAGACTTCCCGAGCCAACGCTCACCTTCAAGGGTGAAGATTGCAGGGATTTATTAAAGAAGCACGGCAATGGATTATAACTCTTACCTGAATTCCTAGAAAACCCAACGGTCATCCCCGAGGACATCACGAGATTGCAGGTTGGCTCATTTAAAAATCCCTTCCCGAAAATTGCATGGTTTTTTACGAGGATAACAAGACAAGAAACTACAACCAACATCTCCCGGATGATTCTTTACATTCTATATTTTACAGTCAAAGAACATACCAGCTTTGATTGGGGTAAGTTGATTTCCTTTGAAATCTCTTTCCAATTGTTGCAATACAAGAAGGATAAGAAATTCTTTATGTCATATTATTTGGTTTTTGTGATAGCACATTGCTGTTAGTTCCCGAGATTATCTATGTGTAATAAGATAAACTACGAATTAAACCCAGTAACCTTTTTATATCAAACATTATGGAGGCACAAGGCCTCCCAACATTTTTATGAAGTTTTTAATGATTTTGTCTAAGTTTTTAAAGGCTTGCTGTTTGGAAAGGACACTCCCTGGATGTCTGACCAGGTGAGTAAGTTCCTGAATAGGAAGGGGACACTAGAACAAATGGAGAATTATAACGTTATAAGGATTTTTGGTTCCAAGGAAAATCCTTCCTTCCTTCCATGCCACATATCTGAAAAAATGTTTGTTGCTGAAATAGCAAGGCAATACAACTACTAGTTGCATTTTTTCCATGAAAAGAGAAAAAATCAATTCATACCTCTGCCTTGAAAAGTCGGGGAATTCATATTAAAAAATATGAACAAGATTGATGAATTCATGGGCCACTTCCATAGCCTCAATCTAAAATATGCTGAAAGAGTAAAAGGGTTGGACCCTAGCAGAATTTTTGTAGAACATCTATTGGCTGTTGGTTTCAACAATTCCTTCATTAATGCTATTCTGAATGAAGATGGAGATAATGTCTGAGGAACTCCTGCTCGTGACATTGGCGACCTGGAAATGATACTCAACACCAATGAGTTGTACAAGAAGAGAGGAAAGGGTCTGGGTGAGAAAAGTGTCCAATCCCCGACTGTCACTCCAAAGAGTACAACATCTCGGAGAAACGCTCCAATGACCCACCAAATTAAGAAAGTAACCCACAGTTCTTCCGGTGGAGGAGGAGATTAAAACCCTCCTTCAGGAAAAATTGAAAGTTCTCACAAGCTTCCCTTGAGAAAGAAAAGAAAAAACATTATGTAAGAAGAGGAGGGACCTTGAGGTGAAAGCGACATCCACAAACTCTCCCTCGAGGATATGGAACTAGAAATTGACATCGAAAAAGTGTTCCCCAATGTCGACCATCTAGAGAACACTACTCACCAAAATCCTCAAATGGAAATAATTGAGAGTGAGACCTTCGACGAAGAAGAGTATTTTGTATTTCAAAGCGTTGTTTTTGACAGCGTGTTCAAAAATTTGATTATTGAGAAGCTTATTTAAGGCATTGATTGTGAAGCTATCATCTTATATATATTGTTGTTATAGATTTCTGTTTTCTTCATCTCAAATCAACTTATTGTTTTCATTGACAAAGTCCAAGGTTTTATGAAGAATTAACATTGATTGTACTTGCAAACAATAGTGTTTTCTTGTTGCTTTATTCTAGGCAGGTACACTCAAGCATATCGTTGCTTCATTTGTCAAAACTTTGGGACCTTTTGATCGATGTGACTTGTCAGAGGGGATATCTTTTCTTGATACTTCAACCTTTTCCTTCTCAAACCCCCAGGTCACCGAGGACGTCTCCCCTAGGCTATCATTCCTAAATAGAAAGAGGTGTCTTATTAAGGTGACAATGATAGGACAACCTTTTGTTACGCCAATTTTCTCTCCATTAGCCTTTCCCTTTTGGACAAGTACAAATTGTGCGTTAACATTTTGCTGCCGTTGCAGAGGAACACTGAGTCAATTCTCCTCAAGAYGACACTTTTTGGTAAGACTTTCCTCAAAAGCCTTTACTTTGCAAAKCTTACCTGATGAATCCACTGAGGATGATCCCTTCATCCCTTTGATATTTTCAAGAAAACTATCTGGAGACTCCACAAACGTCAGGGAGGTATACCAACCCTCCCCAGTCCTTTAGAAGAAAACCTCCCCGAAACTCTCCTGTAGTAAAATCATTGTTTGGAGGCAATATTCCTTTGAACACAATGTCTAGCATAGGAACTCAGACTATTAATCCAAACCAAGCCAATAACCAAAAACAATGGTCATCCAAGCTCTTCAAACCACTAGACATGACATGTATACCAGGATACCCTAGAAAAATGCCCCCTAAGTATGAAAAATGGTTGCCTAAATTCACTGGAAATGATGTAGTCAGTGCTGACGATCACATGAGTAATTTTTGGGCCTTCTTCTAGCTTCATCTCATCAGCGATGATGCTGAAGATCTAGCTATGAAATTATTCTCTGCTACCCTCCATGATTGCGCTAGACGCTGGTACAATGGGCTCCCTGATACTAGTATTAAAACCATGGATAGGTTGGAGGAAGTATTCCTCAAACGATGGAGTGTTAAGGAATACCCCAACATGCTGTTGATAAGGCCGAATAACCTCGTGAAACAAGAAAATGAAACCGGTAGAGAATTCCATGACAAATTTGAAAATTTGATGAAAAATATTCCAGTAAGCCATCATCCGTCTGCTAGTTTCCTTCTTTTCATTTATACCAAAGCCTTTACAAGACAGTTGGGATATCTCCTCAGAGATAAATCCCCTCAGACAATCCAAGAAGCCCAAGAGGTAACTACAAGGATTGAAGACAACCTTTCATCATCTAGAGTCGAGCCTTTCTCAGCCCTAAGAGTCAGAATGGACACTAAACCTAAGATAGTCTACAATGTTGAACCTACGTCAGACATTAGCGCTAGCTTAGAGAAGTCACAATTGACTATAGATGGCATGGTAAAAACCCAAGAGATGATGATGAATAGGATTGCCAACCTAGAAATAACTCAACAATAAGCCCCTAGGGTTCCTTACAAAGGGCACTTCGAGAAAGGGAACCAAGTTTTTAGACCAAATAATGATCAAGAGGTTCCCGATACTTTAGCCCCTACAAATATAGTAGATAAAAACCCTTGGTGCTTACAATGCAGTGAGTCACATTGGGAGCATGAGTGTCCTTTCAACAATGGTAATCATGACCAAGTGAACATAGTTAACCATACCATTGAAAATCCTCAATATTGCCTTAATGTTACACTTGAAGAACATCAAGAAGGCATAAAGGAAGCAACCAGGAAGGATAGGCTGGAGGTGATAAATAACCTTGACCAAGAATCAAGAGAAAAGTTAAAGAAACAAGAATTCCAAGTGTATACTAGACAAAAGAGAATGAACCAACCTCTCTCTATTGGTCCTGTGCCATCACAGACAAGACCCCCAACCATGAACATACTCCTTCCTAAGAATCCTCCCAAGACTGACAAAGTGGATTTGAACTTTGACTTTGAAGGTGCACTAGAAAAAATGCACGTGACCATTCCCTTGAGAGAAGTCATCAAGGTCCCATCTGTCAAAGAAAGGTTCATTTTTTTTTTCAAAGGCTCAGATGGACCAATGGAACCTCCCATTATGTTACAAGCCAATAACTTTAGGGTTCAATATGATGGACATCCACCTTTCTTCATGACCTTGTTAATTAATAACAAATTCTTTAACAACTGTATGCTTGATTCAAGGGAAGGTTCTAACATTATGTCTTTGAAGGTCATGGAAAAATTGAGCCTAAAGGTCACACGACCTTACAGGAATGTATGTGGCTTTGGGTCTAGAGCCATACCCACCCACGGGGTAGTGGAGAATGTTGAAGTATGCCTTGGAATATACCTCAAGAGAGTGATCCACATGGATATAGTGGTGGTGGATGTCCCAGATGTGTGGGGAATGGTATTATCCAGGAAGTTTGCTGCAATGATGGGAGGCACCCTAGAGATGGATCTCACATATATTAATGTGCCTATGAATGATGGAACAATAATCCGCCTCCTAATTGCGTCAATGACCAAAGTCCATGTGCAAGAAATTGGTGATGACATTAGAACTAACGGAATACATGAATCGGTCAAAGAGAGTCTTCCTGTATTTTCCCTTGACGACATGTCTTTCGCTACATAGGAAGAATTTGATCAAATACAATGGCCAAAAAGGAGGAGTATCAACAACTCCTAGACAAATATAAAGACAAAGAAGTTGGGGTCGTCAAATTATTAAAGAAAGGAGAAGATGACATACTGATCCGACTGTCCCAGCGAGAAGTTTTCACAACAAAATCCCACCCTCCTCCCTCAAGACAATACACTAGGGTTGTACAAGAGACAACCAAATTCAAGACCAAGGATTACAAAGAGGGAAATATAGTCTGGATGTGGGATACAAAAAAGGGATAGCCTACTAATGTCAAAGGGAATGCACAATTTTGGCTTGGACCCTTCAGAATTGGAAGAAAGTCAGTCAATTATGCCTGTTATCGCACAATTTGTAGCTAGGATTAGAGGCTATAAGGTAGAAGGCCAAACTGGTGTAACAGGAACCTATCCCACCCAATGTCACCACGATGGGTAGGTTATTTCTCTTTAGGGAGGTTAGGCCTAGGGGAGACGTCCCCGATGACCTGGGGTTTTGAAGAGGCTTCAAAGGACAATCAGACAATGACAAATTTCCCCCTTCACAGATCACCACCAAAGTAGATAGTCCGACTTATAGCCAATAAAGACAACCAAGTAGGATCCCTGCCTGAGAACAAAGCAACCATAAACTTGATATATGCAGGCTTTGGTTAGTACTTCATATACATTAAAGACTATCTGATATTCAATATGAGCAATTTAAAGGTAAATGTTGACGAAGTCAATGTTTACAAAATAGTAATGGCAGTAATGTCACCTCATCAATAAATACTAGAATGATACAACATTCAATATAACAAATAACTTCTTAACTCAATTAATGGCTTCAGATATCATTCAATTACTCAAAAGACAAAACATTGCTGCAATAAAGATGAAATATTCAATGATGACGTCAACAACTTACGGTTAGTAGGTTAGTCTAGGATAGGGTTAGTGTAGTTAGGGTTTCAATTTCAAAAGGTTTGAGAGTGTTTAGATCCAATTCTACTTCAATGCTAGAGGTCTTGGGATCAGTGCCTTAGGGTAGAATGGAGTCAATAAGTGAAGGACGCACAAGTTGAAGGAGACGAGATTTCAAAGGACTAGAGGGAAAAGTTTCAAGGTGCTGCTAAAGCAGGGCCTCAAAGATAGAACCCTAGGGGAGAGAGGCTCACTCCGGTGTTGCAAAAGCAAGGCCTCGTGCTCTCTCCTCCTTCGCAGCAAACGACTAGCTCAGATGAAGCACAAAATCAAGACAAGAAATCTTAATGAGGGAGAGTGTTGCTACAATAAGGCTCTTTCATCAAAACCTAAAGGAAAAACGACCCTACATGTAGATAACCTAGGCCTAGGACGTCTTCCTCCTCTTGAATTCTAAAAGGTACGGCTAGCACAAGGGAAAGAGAAACAAGGAGTGTAGCTANTGGTAATGAGGTCAGTTCAATTCAGTCATTCTGAAACTGGAAGGAAGAGTATGTGTACAATCGTTGCTTCAAAGTTCAAGGATTTCTGCTCATTAAAGATGCTAAAGAACTAGATGCTCCAGCATATTCTGATTTTATTTCTGCTTTAGTAGCACTGAGGAAGAGGATATACTGTATAGTTATCATTGTATATTAATATACCCTTCCATTTTTACTTTTTTCTGTAAATATCTCTATGTTAATATAAGACGTATGTTTCAAAAAAAATCAGAATTTTTAAAAGTAGAAATAGGAGTTTTACAATCATGAAAGCGTAGAGGATACAAGATACTCCCTCTCCAAGTATAGGACCCATATCTCTACTTATAGATAATCCATTAGAGCCCAAAACCTATGACCGGATAAATACATCATGTGCATTTAAGGTATACTGTGATTAATCAGAATGCATTAATGGATTATCCTCTCAGTAAAATAGGAATCCTTAGAATCTATTGTATGAAATTTTCAGTCCTCTACTGGACTTCCAATATTTTATCCCAAAATATGTGCAAGCTGCTACTAAATCCAGTAAAGGATTATGTGAAGGGAAAAACCTGTGTAAGGTATTCATATATGTCACTTCGTGCTAGAACTCGTAAGTGTCCATGCAAACCCAAGGCCATCAGAAACCCTGCATGAGAAAAGTTTGGTTCCTCTGGCTTGTTGTATTGTATCCATGTACGCGACATTTTAGCCTGCAAAAACAATCGAAGGTTTGGTAACCAGCTAAGTTCGAAACACAATACTGCAATTTGATTCTTCAGTAGAACTTAAGTTAATCAAGTTGACGACTATATATGGCATAAATTATTAATACATGCGAGTCCAAAGGTAAACAGAAAATAGACACATAATTCGTTATAGAAATAAATAATGCACATCACTCAAAAGAGAAAACTAGCAATACAGATAACAGGGATGTAAAGAATGAAAGAGCTTACCATTTGGGGAAAACAAGTTAACAATGATACTAAATGAGGCATAATTTAAGTTTAACAAGAATTACCAAATTTGCTTGCGTAATAGATTTCTTGCAGTTTTGTCAAGCATGTAAGACAACAGTAGTTTCCGGTTATGGATAACTATAAATCTTTAAAAACCAACTGTAATACCTGATGAGGGGCAATCTTTAAGCCCGCAGCAACACCATTGTGAAACTCAGGCCAAGAGATTAAATCGCCTATGGTTCCAGTAGTAATGTTCAAGTGTACCTGCAAAGATCACATGATAAATTTCCACATATTAAATGGGAGAAGCAAGCATTATGTAATGAAATCTCTTAACATAAAATACAAAAGAAGTTAGATCTTGGCATCAGACAAGTACGAGGGACACAATAACTTATATTATAACGCAGCAATACCAGAAGCATCTAAAACAACCAAAAACTATAGAAACATAACTTTTACTTAGATATAATATTCTCATCAATCCAAGATCTTCATAATAAAAGACCCAGCTTATAGATTAATTCTCATGAGTAGATCAGGCAGTATTTAGGTTTTCCAGCATTGGAACCCCACATGTATGCCATTGGATAACAATAGCTTATTGCCCATATTCTGGTTTTACAATTCATAGATTTCAATAGAGATATGTAGTCATGGCATTGGACAAATCTATCTAGCACGTTGCTAATATTTTAAATTATCTTTCTAAATATACACTTCTTGAATGAAAATATTTTATTACATAGGTCAATGGATCTGTATAGTAGTAATTTTATCATAAAGTAGCATATTTTCTATTTATACCCGTGAAAATCAAATTGCATACTTCTTTTTTTGTAAATGATACTTCTTATATATACAGAAAAATATTTACTAAACTCCATGTCTTTTGTTGGTTAGTGATCAGGGTCTCCCTTCCAAAGATCGTTTTGCCAAGAGTGGCCTTTAAGATGGCCTCTGCCTCTCCTGTCCAAAGGCAGGAATCGTGAAGCATATTTTTGGGAATGCCCTTTTGCAAGGTCTTCTTGGGAACAGGTTCAATCTCCATTGGCAGATACTCTTCAGACGCATTTGCATTGCAGGGTTGTTTTGTTGGGGGCTAAGTTACGAGGATTCAGATCCAGATCCAGATACAGATCCTACAGTTTTTTGAAAAGCCAGGATCCAGATACGGTGGGGAAACAGAAAATACAAATAATATAAATATATTTCTTTATAATTTTTCCAAATAAAATTTATATTAAAATTTTTAAAATTACAAATTTTATAATATATAACTTATATATATGTGTAATATGTAATATTAATATAAAATAATTAATATGTTAAATTAATAAACTTATAACTAATGTAGTATTTATAAGTATTAAACATTAATCATTTTATATATATTAAATTATAAACATTATTAATGTTTATGATTATTACATAGTTAATGATTAATACAAAATATAACATTAACTATTATAGAAATTATAAACATAAACTAACGGGATCCGAACTATTTAATAATCCTTCCTTTATAATATCAACTATCTGGACCAACTATTTAATAATTATTTAATTCTAACATGAATTGAATTCACAAATTTAATCACATAAACCATTGGGGGAATTTAATAATCTAGAGTTTGATTAAACAGCACCAGTGATTCACACATACCAGAGTAAGTGTGTCATGGAGCAGATCTCGACGGTTCCGGATCCGAATCCCTATCTGATCCAGGGATCCGTGGATCCAGCCCCCCGAACCAACAGTTCTGGTATCATAGGTTGGGAAATTCCAGATCTGTGATACGGGATTCCCTGGCTGGTATTTGGCACTGTTTGAGTTTCCTCATTGTTCACAATATTTTATACTAAATTATGTCATTTATGAAAATGGACATTTGCAGATTTTTTGACACTTTATTCCAGACATTCACTAGGAGAGGTTTTGAAAAGGTGAAGGAGCTCAAGAGATCAGGCTTCATAGGGATCAATCCAAGTGACTCACAAGCAATCCTTGTAAATCTCACCAAGAATATGTGATGTTCCGTTCCCAAGAGTAGGCCAGCAGGGAGTGACTTAGTAGTCTATCTGTTCCCGTAGACTATAGTCAAGCACAAACAGGGAAGAAGGGAGAAATAAGGGTGAATAAATGGCTAAACGATGAATTAAGCCAAAAAGCATAGGAAAAGTCACTTAAGCTAAAGTCAACGGAGAAATAGAAGAAAGAGTTGTTGAGGGGGAGGCTTAATTAATTAATCACTCAACTTAGGAGGAAAAGCGCCGAGCTTAAGTGATGTCAACGGAGAATTAGATCGGGGTAGATATAAAAGGAGGAATTCAACCTAATTCCTCATTATGTTATGATTTGATGTTGAGAATAGTTTCCAGAGGAAGAAGTCGACCTCATTGATGTTTTGTGGATTTCTGGAGAAAACCACCACCCAGATCGGTTTCGGTGTTGGAAGACACACCCTAGCCTATCGGAGATACCATCCAGGTATTTCACCGTGCTATATCAGGAGTATACAGATCCAGTTCACAGTTTTTTCAACGCAGCCAGTGAGGGCGCAAGGGTTAGAGAGGGTTTTTGTGTAGTTGGACGAGGCCAAGGCTTATCTCGTCAGATCCTTTCAACCCAGTTGAGAGGAAACCAAGGCGCTTCTTTTGAGCCACCAGTCATCATATTATAATGGTGGAATCTGTCAGGGCGCATCAGATAGCCAGGAAGTGCACAGCTCTTGAGGAGGGACATTTGGGTTTCTAGGGGGCTTTTCGGATCAAATCTGGGGAAACCCTTTTGACCTAGTACAGAGGAGACTAGGGCGCACATTTCGAGACAGATATCAGTGGATTCCGTTGGTGGAATCATCAAGGTGCATTGCTAGAGCCTAGGAGGTGCGCAACCGCCCAGGGGATATCATTCGGGGTTCATCCAAAGCTTCAGTGAGTCGATCTCCAGTTCGACATTTATCAAGAGGAGCCTAGAGACCAAGGCACTCAGTTTGGGATAGTTTTCAGGTTGATCGGTTGAGTATAACCACAGTTTATCCAGCATTCGCAACAGTTGCCGTGAGTCTCCGGAACTACATATTGTCGATCTATTCATGCATGTGCAGATCTATCCACATCTTCTGATCACGGGTATTTTGTATTAGTTGCATTGTATTCCAGTGACGATCCATGAGATCTAGCTGACGATTATTTATCTGCTTTCAGTACGTCATTGTATTTCGTGCTTTTTCCACATAATACATGCTATTGAGATGGTGTCTGTTCCTTATTTCACATGCATCGTATATACTGCTTAAACATTATTTATATGACACACACATGCGAAAATCACCAAGCATGTTAAACAATTAACTAAAATGCATAGGGAAACCCCCAAAGTATCAAATCCGTGAGTCAAAACAGTAGTTCAGCAGTAGATATCCAGATCCACCGAATTTGGGATATTTCAGAATACCTCAATTCATGTCTTTTTAGGAAATCAATAGCATTAGTGGAGAATGAGGTAGAAAGGATATTCTCTATATTTAGATCAACAATGTGAATGAGAGAAGTGAGTTAAGCGTGCGAACTAAAGACAAAACTTCACAAGCTAGTCTCATATGGAAGTTGAGTGCAAGATAGAGATAACTCTCTAATAACCCCCAGTTTTGCTTGCGCAACTAGAGGGTTAAGATTCAACCAGATTCCATCATGTTGGTTACATTACAGGTGCAACCAAGTCTTGATAGTGATTAGAGCTTGCTACAAAATCAATTTCACGGTTTCATCAATTCTAAGAAACTACTATTTTTAGCAGTTTACCTTTTAGGGCTTGCATGTATGATGTCATTTCAAAGCACATATTCGGGTTCCTTGCAGAAAAAGAAAGTCTAATGAGATTACTTTCGTCAACATGCAAGATGTTGCTATTTTTAGCAGTGTCTATTTTTAGATATGCTATGTTTGGCAACAATGTCACAGATCTTACCTTTATTTTCAATATTTCCTGCTTTTTCTACTATTTTTGGAGCTAGATTACTATTTGGGAATGTTTATATTTAGCAGTTTCTATTTGTGGCAGGTACAGGGTGTGATGTCATGGTTCCAAGTGTGCAAAGGTAGATAAGATAATTTTATTAATGTCCAACCGATGACCACAAAAATACGTCAATGGGACTGTTGGGTACAATGATGTCGTTACAAAGCAAGAGCACCAAGATGTCTCCTATATAAAGAGTAAGATACAGAAAGTAATGTAAAGCATAAGATATATGCCAAAGCATTGAAAACCCTCTACTCCAAGAATAGGCAACCGCACCAAGAGGGAGATGTACAAACAGAAAGGATCCAAGAACTAGAGAATAGATAAGTTAAGGTATATCATGGTCCACTAGATCTATCTCTCCTAACATCCGAGATCGAATGAGGAAAACTCAAGATAGAATGATGTCCAAAGGAAGAGCTAAGGGAAGATTTGGACCACCCACTATACTGTTAAGGTTTAAGCTATTATTAGAGTTCTTTGCATTTTACTAGATAACAATAGCATAAGATAGGATCACTGAGAAATACACAATCACAAGAGACACGTCATTTATCCTGGGAAACCCTCACGGGGGAGAAAACCCAGAAAAAATTCCTTATTATAGATAGCCAATACAATGCCNTCTCTCTCTCTCTCTCTCTCTCCTCCAACTGTAGCTCTGAAACTTGCTTCTCAATGAACAAGTGAGTGTATCTAAGTGAGGCACTAGCCTCCTTATTTATACAATTATGGCACGTGTGGAGGAGTCTTTTCACTAGCAGGGCCGACTTCTCAATCTGGGTGGTTAGAACCACCTTTAATATATTTTGGGGCCTCTTTAATATATTATGGGGCCGACTTCTTATTCTGCCTATTATAATTATGTTTTGACCAATCCACAAAAGGGGATTTGGTCTTTTACAATAGCCAACACGATCAATCCGCAATAGGGGATTGATCTAGTGAATAATACAACAATAATAATTAGAATACACTTTGCAGTTACATTATTTCAACATATACGACTACCTCAAAGAGGTAACCGGTCTTTGAGGCGTAGTTGATCTAGTCTACCTGCTAGTAAGGGATCTGGTCTAGTAATGCTGCTAAGATCTCTAGTGAAGGGGGATGGTCCCTCAGGTCCACATGATCTAGAGCCAAAGACAATGCTACTATTAAATTGTCTCTTGGTGCCCCTAGATGATGGGAGCATCCTAAAGAATGAAGTAATCCTATGGGATGAACATGGTCTATGAGGCTGGAGAATGTGGACATGAAGCATAAGAGCCTCCTACATGTATAAGGCTAGACATCTCTAGTCTGTGTACCTGAAGAAATTGTATAGGGTCTAGGTCAACCTGGACAAACAATGGAACCTCCCATAGATCTCATAATAGGTGGGGGAATATGAAGTGCTCCTCTATCTCGATCTCACGAAGATGACGCAACTAGCAAATCCTCTATGCCCGTACAATCTGGTCACCTGTCTACTCGAAGTCTGTGCAAGCTCACTCGAAATTGGCCCAAGGGGATAGGAAGAGAGTGCACCCAATGACAAGACATGTATGGGGATTGGATAACGAGTCTGTCCCTCACCTCCATAAAGTGCTCAACATAGAAGGCCATCTTCGGACGTAACCCACCCTAGGGGTTAGACCAAGTGACTTGCACAAATTCAAATAAATGTCATTCTGAATGAACCTATCCAACTCATGTCTAGTAGGTAAGAGGTGATTAGGTGCATCTAGGGAGTATTTGAATAAAGGAAGCCAATCCATTGAAATACCAATGGACTCCAAAAGATCGGAGACCCCTGCAAACCAACACCTATACAACCAAGAAGGCTAGACAAGGAAATGGAGTCCAATGAACAATAGGCCAAGTATGGATCCAGTCATAAACCTTTGCCTAATGAAGTGAAACAAGGAGGAAAATAATCTCAAGCCGAACGGGTCGAGCACTAAACTCTGCAAGAATGATGCTCTAGGGTATTGTTTGCTTGAATCTTATGATGCATCAAAGGAGAATGGTCTGTGTTATCCACCAAGTTACACTAGTATGGACTTGCAGTTGAACCGCCAAAGATTGAACAACTACTTGTTCAAAATTCAGAGTTCAGAAGTCCAGCCGACCAGTATGGCCCCGTTTTTTAACTTTTTTCTACATATCCATACCTTGCAGGGATTTCTAATAAGAGGTGTAGCATGATGAATTTTGAAAAAGGCTTAGCCTCTTAAGCAGTGTTGCAAACATCGGCATCTGCAAAATATCTCTGAGGGTCCAAAAACGAAAAATATCGGTAACATCAAGGAAAATATTGAAAAATATCGAAAATGTCGTAAGAATGAAAAACAATGTTGTATGAATGAAAATATCGAAAAATATCGCAGACCCTGATTTTGAAGATAATATCGACAACATCGAGATATTATCATGATGTTGGTAACACTGCTCCTAAGACTTAGACATGAGTCTATTACTCTAGAGTGTTTTTTTACTTGTTAATTATATTTTGTTGTCCAAGTGATTTATAATTTCCGAGTTTTCTCACTCAATTCCTCCAAAAGATGGAGTAAATACTCATGGTTTGGCCTTAGCATGGTCTTCTAAGACTAGTGTCTAATGTATATTACCACGCTAATCATCCTCCCAGAGTTTCATGGAAATGTGCTAAGTCCCCCTTAAGTTTTTTTAAAGTTTTATGCAAAAATAAAATTTTCTGCAAAATCAAGATATTTTAATTGTAAATAATTCCTAAGTTAAAAAAGTGGTACTAGGAGGCATTATATGCATTGGGGGTATTCATTTTTGGACCTAGAGCACCCACTTTAACTAATTACCCACTTTTGTGAGTAAAATTAATGATTTTAATCACTAAACAATTAATTTTGCTCACAAAAGTCAAAAATGACAAAAAAATCAGCAAAGCTATTTTTGGGGAAACATGTCTTGGGACATGTTTTGAGTCAACTTCACTTCAATTTGAGTTAACTGAGCTTTGTTGGCAATGAGAGAAGAGTTATGGGGGAGTTCTCCATTAGTTAACTCGAGACTGGATCTTTCCCCATGAGGAGGTGTGCCCCTCTTGTGGGTAGGTGGCGCCCTCATGATGAGGTGCGCCCCCCTTCCCTCCTCCTTGTCTCACATGTGACGCCCTTTGAGGTGTTGAGGGAGGTGGCAGCCCATGGCTCAACACTTGGCCATCTTCTCATCAAAAGTGGTGCGCCCTCCCTCTCCAAGTGGTGCGACCTCCTTCATTGGGAACTCCACCCCTTGTGCTATATATTGGAGCTTTCTCCTCCACTGTAAACTAGTTAGAGTAGCAGAAAAACGCTTGTGGTTGTAACACTATTGTACTATCATTTGGAATAAAAGGCTTTGGAGGTTAAATTGGTGTAGTGATCTCAATGTGTGGATGTTAATTGTCATTGTACCAAATTTGTGAGGTGATGTTTCAACTATTTGCTTTCAATTTGTTGAATATATGATCTATTAAACTGGTTTGTATTTCTAGATCAATTGTCTCTCATTGAATAACAAGATTTATTAAGCTAGCTTGCATTTCTAGGTCTTGTTGTTTTATATATGTAATCAAAGATTTCATGCTCTTCTGTTTGATTGACATGTTTTCTAAATTTTACATGTAGACAGAACTACTATTTAACATTTTGTTACAAACGTTTGAAGCTCATACATTAACATGCTTGAAGGCGAGGTTGAGTTGCTTTGCATCCAATTATCCACCAGTTTGCACTAGCTGAATTGAAAATAAGCCGCCAAAGACTGAGCAGACAAATGTAGAATTTTCCAGGTCCTATCAGCTGTCTTCTTGGTCTGTCTTTGACCAAGCTAAGACTCTAAGTTTCTTGCTGTCTTATCTTTTAATTTCTGTTGTTTTATAACAGCCAACAGTAGTTTTTAGTTTTGCTGATTGTTAT
>SNQJ01S0024111.1:0-14863 GCA_010110895.2 Picea sitchensis | reverse complement strand
TCATCTCATATATCTTATATTCACACATTATTTAATATATTTATCCTTATGGATATTTTTTATTCTATCCTACTTAAATTGGATATTCTTATAGTTGTCAAACAAGTTTGTTTGCCACAATTTACTTGATTTGGGAGCATTTTTGGGGTCTTTTGATTCATTCACTCATGTATCATGGATATTATTGTATAGGTGGCATAACCACCTCATAGTTTGTGTATTTTTGACCATATCTCTAGGGTTGGTAAAGAGATAATGGTATTTTATACTCTTTTAGGCTAGAAACCAGGAGAATATTATTTTTATATTGAGAGGGTTGCTAGATCTCTTCATATAAATAGAGAAGCACCTTTCATTTGTAACTCATGGCTCGAACTTGTGGAGAACAATTACTTGTCTACTTTTCTTGTTCTATATTTGCTATGGATGAATAACTAGAGCAATTTCTTGAGGAGATGTCTTGTGGATTGCTTTTCAACTTTCATGGATGCTCTTGACTAGTGTTTTATGGATGAAACGATTTTTTGAGTAAGTGGTCTCATTTAATCTTGTTGGATTTTGTTTATGGATGATTTGAAGTGTAGTTGTACTTCTCTAGTGGTGGTGGTGCTCTCTCTTGGTGTCTTTCTTGAACAAGTCCCTTCTTCAAAACCCTTGGAAGATTACCAGTGGAGTATCTTCCCTTGGACCATCTTGAAGCTTGTAAGGCTCTAGGTGGATCTTTTAGGGTTTGTAGTAGTCAACTCTAGATATCACCCTAGATCTACGTACATCCTCTCTGTTAGCGCTCTGTGATTTGCCTAAGGCTGCGGAGGCAATCACAGAGGTAACCTCGAACCGCTTGGAGTCTTGGATCTAGCCCTCCAAGACTTAGAGAGGGATCTCTCTTTTCGATTTAACCTGGTTTGTAAAAGGATAGATATCAGGCTAGCTATAAAAGTATGGGGTTGGGGTTTTTAAATGGTTGTTTGGGACAGCAAGGAGGGCCATTGGGCAAATGGGGTCTACGCTTAACTATGTGATTCACTCTCAGATCTAGACAAAGTTCTTACACAGGGCAAGGTAGCAGAAATGTTGGATCGAATTAAGTTTTGATGGTGTCGATTTGAGGAAGAAATAGGGGAGGAAAAAGCCAAGCAAAGGAGCAACTAAGAATTCCTTAACTGAGCTTTTTAGAAGAGTAACATAAAGATTATCAAAAGAAAAGATGTAGAGTATTTGCCAATAAATTCTGCTCTGTTATTATCTTCTGACAATAAGAATTGAAAACAAGTGGAAAAATGACAGGAAAAATACTTAGCAGAGAAAAAACGCCACCAACACATCCGCACAAGAATCCTGTAAACAACATGCTCATTACTGATAGATCATTTGAAGATTACAGAAAAGGTTTTCTGGAATGGCAAACCCATGTTCCAGCCAAAGAAAATTTACCCTCTCAGGTCGAATCCCCTCACACAGGTCGAACCAAAGGGAACTTTACACAGGTCGAACCCTCTCCTACTCAGCCCGAACCCTCTGTTTGTCTTTTACATCTGCATAAATAAAAAATCTCTCAGTTTTTCCCCCAGACTCGCACTTTACCTCTGCCTTCTCAAAATAGAAAAGCAGTTACAATCTTATATGACACCTGTCGCAGATGGTCTCCCAGTTACCAAGTCTTTGTTTAAATAATATACATATTTTTTCTAGTTTTTGGAAAGAAAATCTAATCAAATCGTATAAAAATCGATTGAAATAAAGTGGTTAGAATAGGTGTCTCGAATTGCTGAGTTTGCTGGTCAATCTTGCTTGAAATCTGGAATTTATTTGACTCATGCTGCCTTGAAAACAGGAACTGATTATCATCTGTTGAAACTGCTTGCTGGAAATTTGGGATTAAATTAAGTCTTCCACACATCGATCTTATGCCACCTCGAGTGTTGGAGTTAAATCCCTTCACAATTCCGTTTGTTCCTAACTGTCCCTCGATCTGCGCCTATTCCTGCACATTGACATGTTTTCGGACTGGGGGAGACAGCCCACACCTAATTAGGAGGAAAAACCGGTCTGAGGCGGGTTTAACTGGCATAGAAATAGCGACGATTTGGGCTTCTGGTAAGATAGAGGTGACAGATGGAGTCTTAACAGCACACAACAGAAAACTCGGGCTTGATTCCTCACAGGAACTCTCCGTGTTTGTTGCCTCTTCAGATTTATGCCCATCCAGTGCATCTCCTGAATTTGACTGGCGGGTTACCTCAGCAGACTCTTTTGAGTCGTTTCCCTCACCAGCTGCTTCTTCAGATGGCTTCTTTAAAGTAAAAGAAATAATTAAACCTTTTGGATAGCTGTTATCCTCCAAAACTGAATCTCCCCAACTATCATTCTGCCACTGGTTTCCTGTGGAAACATTTTTATCATGTTTATGCCCAGTAGGACCACAACCATTTTTAATTTCTTCTAGCAAAGCTCTCCTTTCAGCATCTAAATCCTTCTTTGGCTTCATCTCCAAATCTGCACCATCATAGACCAAATTCAATTTAGAAATGTCATTGGCCTCTTCCTCTGAGGAGAACTCAATAGGAGTAGAACCACAGAGGGCCTTGACAACTGCAACATGACGGGGCAGACGCACACTCTTAACCTTTCCATGTTGGTTGAAAAACGCTTCAACATCTTCAAGTTTCACATCATGGGGTAAAGGAGTTGCAGCAATAGTCCTCGAATCTACTTGTTCTAGAACTTCCTCAGGCTTCAACAATTTGTTAACACGCCCAACTCTCTTCCCATCTTCGAAGAGACGGAGAGTAGAAGATGAATTGCGAATGACTTCTGCAACCGCAACAACAGTTTCCTCCGGTACATTCTCAGGCCCTACTTCCTTTAGACCAAGATGGCTTCTCATTCGTTGAAACGAGCAGATTAAAGCCAGGCTAACCAGCTCATCTTTGCTCTCTTGAATGGTTTTTTTGAGGAACTTATCGCGTGGAAGATTGCTGTCACTGAAGTAGAATTCAACCTGGCGGAGCACTTTGCTTGAAGTCTCCTGGTCCAAAACAGCTGCTGCCATGGCTCCTGCTGCTTCTTTGCTTCCTACCTTTGTCTTGGAAGTTTATTTAAACAAACGTAAATCCCTGTGCATGCAGAGTTTATTCTCCCTGTGGCAATAATCCCACATGCATGTGGTAAAACTGAACTTTTGGCGTTTATATGAGTCAACCGTGCTATGGTCATTCGATGAAGTGAGCCCGAGGCTGTGCTTTGGAGTTTGGCGTTGGCGCTGGCTTGTGTGTTTGCTGTTGGTGTGTGAAATGGTGCTTGTCCTCGATGTTGAGTATTCGGAGGTTGGCCCTAGGCCAATATAATTTTTGGAAAAATATTTGTCAAAATATTTATATTTTGATAAACAAGACTAAAACTCTGCATAAAGGCCGAGGGGCCAATTTTGGCTCAATTCACCAAAAATAGATTGTAAAAACCCAAATTTGGCTAATAAACCCAACTTTGCATTTACCCACAAGAATAAAAATTTTGCCATTCAAACCAATTCACAATTTTTTGCTAAAAATGCACCGGAACTCGCTTTGAAGTTAGCGTGTAGGTACTCATCTTATGCTTGGTCAGTGTCGAGCGCTTTCTGCCGCCTTCACCATGCGTCATGAGCAAAAGCATAATGCCTGAGAGAGATAGATATTATTCAGAATACTGATTCCCTATTATATAGGGTTCTAACACTCTCAAGGGAGTCCTTAGTTGACCCCATATGTCGAAAAAAATAGTAGGCACTAGTCTTCTCCCATCTAGTCAATATAAAATTCAAAACTTCAATTTTTATCTTTGTTTTAGGGTAATTTAGGGTTTGTTTAGCTTACATTTAATTTTCAACCATAAAAAACCCTAGACGTCTAGCGTTTTCTTGCATATTCTTGACCTAAATTTCTAAGGTTTTCTTGCATGTTTTTGACCTAAAATCTTCTCTCTTGGAAAATCATCGTTGTTGGTTTGTATTACAGCAATTTCAGGGCTAGACATCTTGGTCTTATTCCATGTTATATGCTCTTAATTTTTCAGAATGAATAAATTACTTAAACTCTAGTTTTATCCATTGTTTTAGCCCTAACTTTTACTTGTTTATAATCTGTTTACTGGGATGAATTGTATAGCTGTTATAACTCGTCTCATGCTGTAATTTACTTATTTTTATACAAGTTTTATAACATCCATAAGTTATTTTCAGATTTGTAGTGTTTGGGGATCATTTTGCATTTGATAATAACTTGATAAACCCCCTAGAATAGCCCTAGAGCACATAAAACTCAAATCTGGAATTTACTTTGAGTAACTACCGAATCCATAACTTGCTTGATATATTTTGTTGGTGGTTAATTGTGTAGTTATCTAGGAGACCTTAGATATGATTGTGTCTTTCCTTAGGAACCCTAAAGTCTACTAGGGAAGCCTCCCTTGTGTTGGACCCGTCCTTCACTAAAACAAGGGAAGTTGTTTCCTAGGTGATAATGGTAACACTTCTAATGTTCCACTCATTTTGTGTCTGGTGAAGGATTTGCACTAGGGTGCAAGATTGTGTGATGACAATTACCACTGGAGAAAAAGGGGGAGGATGGTTGCTTTGGATTTAAGAAGACAAAGTAGGCTCCTTGGGATGAGGCTGCCCTTGGGGAGGAACTTGTTCTAGAATTGGATGTTGGCCACGGCTAGAAGATTGGGTTGCTGCCAAACCCTCCTTAGGTGCACTTTGGACCTTGGGTTGTTTCGATTTTGGTTTCCAGTGGGAACAATCATGAATAAGGTGGTTTTGAGCTTGACATGCAAATCATGCATAAGGCAAATTTCAATATCAAATGTTTTGTTGCAAGACACCGTTTGTGGTGACGATGGAGATAAATTAGGAAGCTTCTTCTTCAGATCCACCTCCACATAGATAGACAAGTTTGCTCTCAAGGAGTTACAACAACCATTAGGAACTAGAAGGTTCCTAAACTTCCGAGGAAACACATTGACAAAGTGGTGGAGATCAACTTGGAGACTGAAATGTCCCCCACCTCTTGATGAAGAGGGTTGGAGAGACTCAGTAGTCTAGTCATCCCCACTAAACTATAGTCTCATGTAGCATGGGGAAAAGTCAACTAAACTCAACGTTATAATATGAAGTTGACTTGAAAAGGGAAAAGTAACTCAATGAAGAAATATAACACATGAGGTTGAGTTAGGAGTTAACCCTAGGGGTTAACTAACTCAACAGAGAAACATATTGGAGGTATAAAGGAAAGGCAAGGGCACACCTCTCACCCATCTTGGATTATTATTGCAAATTGCTTTTGGGCTTTTGAGCACATAGTTTTGAGGGTTTTGAGAATACAAACCCTAGAGGACAACTCGGTGGTGAAAGATTCCACCTATCTTGTTCCAAGCTTGGTCTCGGGGATGCAATACTCCACCCACACCATTCTACAACAACTACAGGTACCATCACTCATTCAGGACAACCACAGGTCGTACCCTTGAGGGTTTTTAGCAAGGGGGCGCATCATTATTTGAAGGAAGTTCAATTCAAGAGATTGGCAGGGATTTTGGACATTCTAGCACTTGGGTTTTTCTTGCAAGGCCTTGATCATCGCTTCTAGTGCATTTTGAGAGAGCTATTCTTGCCAGATGATTTCCTAGAGCATTGACATGACTTGGATAGAAGAAGGGCGCTATTGAGATTCAGATCTAGTCAGTTTGGAGGAGTAAAACTCTAGTTCTCACCTTGAGACTTCACTAGGAGGTTTCCCTTGGCTCGATCTATCATCCTGGAGAGTTTCACAGTGATTGGAGGTCTCCTTCAATAGGGCTGAAATATTAGGGTTTGACAGTATTCAAGAGGGCGCAGTTTTACTTGAGGATTCAACATTTGGAGGAGCAGACTTGGACATTTCGGCTTGAGGCTTCAAGAGGGGGCTTTACTTGCCCTGATCTATCTTTCTGCAAAGTTTGGTGCCATTTGGAGGCTTCCAGCAGCTAGGCTGAAATATTGGATCTTCACAGCTATTCAGGAGGGCGTACATTCAACCAAGGGGGTTTGGAATTGACCCTAGTTCTTCTTGTATTGGTCTTCATTTTATATTCAGCCTTTGGAGGCTTACATCTTCTTATCCAGAGCATTTTGTAGCAACTCATATCTTATCTATTGGATCTATCTGATGTCATTCCAGATCTACATTCTTATTGTATCAGGTTCTTTCTTATTATATCAATAAAGGTTTGATCTATGCTGTTTGGTTCCATATCTGATGTTGCTTGTCATATCTTGTATTTCCACTTCTATATCTTCAGATCTATGTCATATGCTTGTTAACTGAATATACAAACCCTAAGACATAACTCAAGAAGTAAACCTGCAAGCAAATACACACATATCAGTTAAACAATGAGCAGTTAGTGTTCCAAGCGAAAAAATTGGCTTGGGAACATTACCGTGGTATCAAAGCGTTGATCCTCCCATCCTGTGAGGGTTAGTGCATGCAGAAGTTGAGTGGCATTTATATGCGCAGAAGAAGGAAGTAGACAGGTGAGGCAGAGGTTGAAATGGAAGGATTAGGTGAGGACAGTGAGCCACAAATTTTAGCAGGAATTGCTAGGGACTTACAACATTCCATAGATGTGTCATAGGGCAACCTTGTACATCACCTACAGGAAAACTAGGAGGCCGTACGTAGGGGACAGGTTGAGATGACAGAGACGTTGAGAAAGCTTAGTGAGAGCCAAGAGATGATATCACGACTTGTGATGCAAATGACTCATGGGGGAAAGGGTCCAGAAACTTATGCCAACAAAGAAGCTAGTGGATCCCATGGAGGGAATAGACATCAACATGAGCATATTCCCTATTATCATACTGAGGGATAGAGCCATGGAGGAGGTGCACCACATGGACAAACACACAGCAGGACCACCCACAGGCCCTATCTACCTTCGTTCTTGGATGAACAAACACAACCAAACCACCAAGGTGAATTTGAGGACAATTTTGATCAGTATGTTAGGGAGTATAACTCACTAAGCGTACCAGTCCAAAGGAAAATTACATTGGATCAGTATTGTGGATTTAAACTCAGAGGCAAAACCAGGCCCTACCATAGAAACAATTATGAGTTAGAGCGCAGGGTTGGAAAAATGGAAATCCCCTATTTTGATGGATCGTCCAAGATGATTGCATAGGCTTGGGTGCAAAAACTTCATACTTACCTACAACTTAACCCCATGAGAGAGATGGATGCCATCAAGTTTGCCACAATGTACTTGGAGGTCAAAGCTCATGACTGGTGGTTCCATGGGTTAACTACGCTTGGCCACAATCATATAGTAGCTTACACAGAGTTTACATAGAATCTTATTGACATGTTTGACCAGGGGGATCGAGAACTGCATTTCAGGGAACTCACCCAACTCAGACAGACAGGATCACCGGAGGTGTATATTGAGGAGTTTCAAAGGATAGTAGTCATGGTGCAGGACGTGTCTCAGTCAAGACTCATGATGCTTTTCACAAAGGGTTTTATGGAACCCTTAAAGGGTTGGGTTAAGGCTTTCAAGCCTACCAACTTACAGGATGCTATATGGAGGACTAGAGATCTAGGCCCAGCAGGGAAATCTAAGTTTATTCCTAGACCACCTCTAAACACCGGAGGAAGAGACCAAAGACCTCCCATGAATCAAGGAGGAAGAGATCCAAGGGGGTTTGACAGGGGAAGAGGTAGGATGGATGAGAACACTAGAAGGGAACTGAGGAGAAAGCAACTATGCTATACATTCAAAGAGCCTTGGGATCCATCCCACAAGTGTAAGGTAGAGGCAAGGCTCACTACATTGAGGTAACTTCCGATAATGAAGAGGATGAAGATTTCGGCCATCTACAAAATATAGAAGTAGACACCACCGAAATTGCAGAAGCAGAAGGTACAGGTCATGACATGGCAACAAATGAGAAGGCTACATTGGCATCCATCAGTGGGGTACCCAAATATAACACCTTTAGGATGAGAGGGGTATTACAGGGACAAAGGGTTTCGGTTCTCATTGATGGGGGTGCTTCTCACAACTTTATTGATTCAGCCCTACTACAGAGGAGGCACATACCCACGGTGGAATTTGAAGGATTCAAGGTGGAGGTAGTAGGCGGAAGCACCATGCCTTGTAACAAGTATATTCTAGGAATGAAGCTTACATTGGGCAGGCATGATCTAGCACAAGACTTTTATGTGATGGATCTTCCAGACACAAATATCATCCTTGGGGTTCAATGGCTTAGCATGTTGGGACCAATCACCACCAACTACAAGACCATGGAGATGTCTTTCACAGAGGAAAGTGGGAAAAAGGTAGTTCACAGGGGCAGGTCAGGTTACACAACTAGGGTGGTTACAACAAAGCGCATGGAGGCCATTTTCAGAAGAGAGGACATTGTATATGTTGCTGAGTGTAGGATTTCAGTACGTGTGGATAAGAAGGGAAAGGTTCACTATTCACCGGAGATTCAGAGGATCATTGACAAACATAGCAAGGTGTTTGGACCCATTACACCAGGAGCACCACCAGATAGGGGGTTTGAGCATATCATAGAGCTGGAAGAGGGAGCAAAACCAATCATTACCACCCCCTATAGACACCCAAATAAGTACAAAGATGAGATAGAGAAGGCTATCAAAGAATTATTATACATGGGTCACATTAGACCAAGTTCCAGTCCTTTTGCATCTTTAGTGGTGCTAGTAAAGAAGAAGGATGGAACCATGCACATGTGCATTGATTACAGGGCATTAAACAAGAAGAGAATTAAGAACAGGTATCCCATTCTGAGGATTGATGAGCTATTGGATGAGCTTCATGGGGCTGTTTACTTCACCAAGATTGACTTGCACTCTGGCTATCATTAGATCAAAATGAGGGAGCAGGACATCCCCAAAACTGCCTTTAGATGTCACTACGGCCACTATGAATTCCTAGTGATGCCATTTGGATTGACTAATGCACCAGCCACATTTCAATCTTGCATGAATCACGTCTTCAACAAGCAACTGAGGAAGCACCTCCTAGTATTTTTTGATGACTTATTGATCTATAACAAGACTTAGGAGGAACATATTCAGCATGTGGAACAGATTCTTGCCATCATGGTGGACCAATCCTTGTATGCAAAGGAATCCAAATGTGAATTTGGAATGATAGAGGTCCTCTATTAGGGGCATATCATTGGAGTAAAGGGGGTACAAGTACACCAAGAGAAGATCCAAGCTATACTTGACTGGTCCACACCTAAGACCCTCACAGAATTGAAAGGGTTTCTTGGCATTTGCTGCTATTACAGGAGATTCGTCAAGGGTTTCTCACAACTTTGTGCACCCTTGACCGATTTGACCAAGAAAGGGGCTTTCAAATGGAGTTCAGAGGCACAATTGACATTTGACAAAATGAAAAAGGTAATGAGCACGTGCCCAGTCTTAGCCCTACCAGATTTCGACCAACCCTTCATAGTGGAGTGTGATGCCTCTGGGGAGGGCATTGGGGCAATACTTATGTAGAATAGGCACCCACTTGTCTATGAGAGCCAAAAGTTGAGGGGCCCTGAGCTTCTTTACACTATCTATGACAAAGAGATGTTGGCCATCATGCATGCATTGGCCATGTTCAGGCAATACTTGGTAGGAGCGAGATTTGTGGTGAGGTCAGATCACAACAGTCTTAAGTACTTTTTGGAACAAAAGGACTTAAATGAGAGACAACAGAAGTGGGTTAGCAAGATACAGGCCTATGATTTTGACATTGAGTTTGTGAAGGGAAAGAATAACGTAGTGGCAGATGCATTATCTAGAAGGCCATCAGTTTATGCTATGATCGACATCTCAGTTGACTAGAAGGCTCACCTCTTAGTAGAATACTCAAAGAACCAGTTTGCATGTCAATTGATGGATGGACAGATACAGGATGACAACTTCAGAATCATGGACGACATCATCTACTACAAGGGCCAAATTTTCTTGGTTCCTGAGTTAGCCTTTAAGGCCAAGGTACTGCAAGCATGTCATGATTCACCGGTGGTAGGGCACCAAGGATTTGTCAAAACATACAGACAGGTAAGGGAAAGGTTTTCATGGAAAGGTCTGAAGGAAGATGTGATGTGCCACATCAAGGAGTGTACTACTTGTTAGGTAAACAAGGATGAGCACACCCATCCAGCAGGACTGTTGCAACCTCTACCCATCCCAGAACACAAATGGGAAAGCATCTCCATGGACTTCATCACAGGGTTGCCAAGGGCACAGGGTAAAGATTGTATTTTTGTAGTGGTGGACAGGTTAACTAAGTTTGCACACTTCTCCATTGCCACAGACTTCAGTGCAACACAGGTTGCAGATTTGTTCTTCAGGGAGATTTTCAGACTACATGGTTTACCCAAGACCATTGTGAGTGATAGGGACAACCAATTTATGAGCACTTTTTGGCAGGAATTATTCAGGTTGGTTGGTACGGCCTTGACCCCTAGCACCATTTACCATCCTCAGACCGATGTGCAAACATAAATAGTCAATAAGTGGGTAGAAGGCTACCTCCAAAATTATGTAGCAGGGCGACAAAAAGCATGGGTTAGGTGGTTTCATTTAGGAGAGTACTGTTACAACACCACTCATCATATATCTATTGGTATGACTCCATTCAGGGCCTTGTACAGTTATGACCCTCTCTCCTTTGTAGAGATTGTCTTTGGGGATAGTAGAGCTCCTATGGTTCAGGATTGGGTTCAACAGAGTCAGGACATACTCAGAGAATTAAAGGATCATTTGCAAAGAGCACAAAATCAACAAAAGGTCCAAGCAGACAAGCACAGGGTAGAGCGTACATTTGAGGTTGGTGACTTGGTTTACTTAAGGCTCCAACTGTACATGCAGGCTTCAATCAAAAGAAGTGGAGCAGAAAAACTCCAACCCCGATTCTTTGGACCCTACAATATCAACAAGAAGGTAGGGGCCATGGCTTATGAGCTTGATCTTCCACAGGGCAACAAGATACACAATGTCTTCCATGTGTCATTCTTGAAGAGGGCCATTGGCCAACACATCACTCCGCTTGAGGTCCTGCCGCCCTTAGACGAAGAGGGGCAATTGATGCTAACACCAGAGGAGATACTGGAGGTTCGGGAGAAGAATCTAAGGAGGAGTAGCATCAAGGAATACTTAGTCAAATGGAAGGACTTGCCTATTGAGGATGCTACTTGGGAGAGCGAACAGGTGATACAGGAGACGGGTTTAGAATTGCTTGTGGGCAAACAATTTCTAGCAGGGGAGACTGTAATGTCCCCCACCTGTTGATGAAGAGGGTTGGAGAGACTCAGTAGTCT
This sequence comes from Picea sitchensis, assembly GCA_010110895.2. Lineage (NCBI taxonomy): Eukaryota > Viridiplantae > Streptophyta > Pinopsida > Pinales > Pinaceae > Picea > Picea sitchensis. Next base: position 3,486 of record SNQJ01S0024111.1, on the reverse strand, counting down.
AGTCATCCCCACTAGACTATAGTCTCATGCAGCATGGGGAAAAATCATCTAAACTCAACGTTATAATATGAAGTTGACTTGAAAAGGGAAAAGTAACTCAATGAAGAAATAGAACACATGAGGTTGAGTTAGGAGTTAACCCTAGGGGTTAACTAACTCAACAGAGAAACAAATTGGAGGTATAAAGGAAAGGCAAGGGCACACCTCTCACCCATCTTGGATTATTATTGCAAATTGCTTTTGGGCTCTTGAGCACACAATTTTGAGGGTTTTGAGAATACAAACCCTAGAGGACAACTCGATGGTGAAAGATTCCATCTATCTTGTTCCAAGCTTGGTCTTGGGGATGAAATACTCCACCCACACCATTATACAACAACTACAGGTACCATCACTCATCCAGGACAGCCATAGGCCGTACCCTTGAGGGTTTTCAGCAAGGGGGCACATCATTATTTGAAGGAAGTTTGATCCAAGAGATTGGCAGGGCTTTTGGACAATCTAGCACTTGGGTTTTTCTTGCAGGGCCTTGATCATCAGTTCTAGTGCATTTTGAGAGAGCTATTCTTGCCAGATGATTTCCTAGAGCATTGACATGACTTGGATAGAAGAAGGGCGCTATTGAGATTTAGATCTCACCTTGAGACTTCACCAGGAGGTTTCCCTTGGCTCGATCTATCATCCTGGAGAGTTTCACAGTGATTGGAGGTCTCCTTCGACATGGCCAAAATATTACGGTTTGATATTATTCAGGAGGGCACAATTTTACTTTAGGATTCAACATTTGGAGGAGCAGACTTGGACATTTCGGCTTGAGGCTTCAGGAGGGGGATTTACTTGCCCTGAGCTATCTTCTGCAGAGTTTGGTGCCATTTGGAGGCTTCCAGTAGCTAGGCTGAAATATTGGATCTTCATAGCTATTTAGGAGGGCGTACCTTCAGCCAAGGGGGTTTGGATTTGACCCTGGTTCTTCTTGTATTGGTCTTCATTTTATATTCAACCTTTGGAGGCTTACATCTTCTTATCCAGAGCATTTTGTAGCAGCTCATATCTTATCTATTGGATCTATCTGATGTCATTCCAGATCTACATCCTTATTGTATCGGGTTCTTTCTTATTATATCATTAAAGGTCAAATCTATGTTGTTTGGTTCCATATCTGATGTTGCTTGTCATATCTTGTATTTCCACTGCTATATCTTCAGATCTATGTCATATGCTTGTTAACTGAATATACAAACCCTAAAACATAACTCAAGAAGTAAACCTGCAAGCAAAGACACACATATCAGTTAAATAGTGAGCAGTTAGTGTTCCAAGCGAAATAATTGGCTTGGAAACATTACAGAGACCAGAGAATTCAACCCATAGAGGATAGTGCACTTGAGACCTGTTATCAGGATCAAAGTCTAAGTTCCAAGACTAAACAAATGCTAATTTGCTAGCTATATATTCCAAATACCATATTGAAGCACGTTTTGGGAAATTGAGTCAGAGTTGAATGGAAGGGCCATGCATATTAATTCGAAACCCCAATATGAGTTTAGCGAGATGCAAAGGAAGAATAGAATAGTCGCTCTATGTTTAGGATTTTGTCTCCCTTGTTTGTATTCCTTGTCCTTGTTCGTAAAAAAGTTAAAATCTCCATTGGGGTTAGACGGGGTAATGCGACCCTCAACCATGGATTGATCAGAAGACTTGCATGAGGTACCAAAGGGTGTCAAAGATTGTTTTGAAGACTCTAATCAAGGATCCGGTTGTGGCATATTGGTTTGAATGCATGCATGCCCTAGATCTCATGCGTGGAAAATGTCATTTGAGGTTCCATCCTTTGTTAGCTTTCATCTAAGATTTGAAGAAGGTGGTTCAACAATCGAGCTAACGAGAACAAGGTTCTCTCGTTTCAACATCCCTTGTAAATTTTGTCCAGAACTTGATTGACCACGAAACTAGGTTGCGAGATCTCTTCTACTAATGACTTAGGTACCTCAATGCCAACATCATCTATACAATTAGGGCAGAGTTCTTGACAGTCATTAGCAAAGATATTGTATGTCCAATAACTAATTGAATCTAGCGAATCACTACTGAAAATGGGTAACTTCGAGAGGTAACTCCTGGATAGCAGAAGGCATGCTATCTTAGATAGTAAACGATGTAGCCTGCAAAAAGAAATTACCTTTCAAGGGTCAAACCACATAATTTTTTGAATCAACGTCCAACAAAGGGATAAATTCCTGAATCAGGCTATGATTCCTAGACATGCTTTTCCTAGAATGGACTTGTTTCTCATACATTGGGTTCGTGACAGAGCGAACCTAATCAAAGGCTAGGTCGTTATCCTGGGGAGATTGGGGTGAAGTGTCCCGATATGTATGGAATTAGCTTCTCGCATCATTCTCAGCTTCACTCTCCATTTCTCCCTTAAAAAAATTGTGATTATTGGTATTATTTCACCAAGTGACAAGATCACTATTTCTTAAGAATAAAGACAAAAACATTTCAACATAATATAAATAATAGTATCAAGAGGTTGAGACTATTGAGATGGGGATGTCCATATATATAGAATGTAAAATGTGAGTCAGGGAAGTGTTTCTATCTTTTTTTTTGGCTACTTATTGGGTTATAACTTTACCTAGAGGGGCATACTAGGGTCTCTTAATATGAATTAATAAGTCCTTTAAAGGCTTACTCAAGTTTAGAAGGTTGATTTTCTACCCTGGTCTTTGAGCATTTATTGTGGAGTTCAATTTAGATGACCAACTCTTATTGTGCAACTCACTCTTTAGCCTTAATGATGTGAAGGTTATTGCCCCTTTGTTATCCGGAAATAGACTTTTATTTCTGGTACAAATTAATGAGGCAACTTGCAAAGTATAAGTGCTTTTTAGACTATAATTTTCTGTAATTTGTTTATGGATATGATGGAAAATCTCAGTGGAAAGCAGGGAAGGGTTTAGTTGCAAGAACTAGAAAAGGGAGACAAAAGCAATTGGCATAATTCATGTTTCATATTTACACAGTTGTAGTGGAATATTGCATATTAGTAGTCGTTCAGTACCTTGCTTTTATTGGTGGCTTTCAACAAAAAGATATGAGCTATATGTTTATAAACATTGTGTGCATGTGCATGTATCCGGTCATTAAAAGTGCACATTTTAAGAACCCCATGATTGTTGACTTAAATTTGAATCAAAAGTCACTTGTTTATGGCTTCATTGCTTGATCTGTTTCTATTGTTTTAAAAAGTTATTTGTATTAAATTGGTTGACTGTAAGGGTGTTTTGTCTGTGCAGACCCATGAGGCTACAATGATTGGCACTATGCTTGGTTTGGCAGCATCCCATAGAGGCACGATGCATCCTACGATTTCCAAGGTTCATGTTATACTTCTTTTCAGTTCCTCATAAATTAATGCTATGTTATTTTACTTTTTAAGAACTGATTGGTGGTTGAATGCATGCTTTTTGTTATTGTCTTGTT
>SNQJ01S0024110.1:25447-46284 GCA_010110895.2 Picea sitchensis | reverse complement strand
AGCATTGTTCTCTCTATAGATGTTAGGATAGGTCCTTCTAGTAGCCATAGCCATATTTTTACTTTTAACATTTCTTGCCACCTTAAATGCATTCTCCAATGATTTACGGTAACTTCCTCACAACTTGTCAATTTTTGGCCTTTCCAGGAGATCTCACTTGTATAGAATGCCCTGCACAAAATAATTGATATCAAATTCTGAAACTCACACCCAAAATACTAAAGACTGTCCACGATCCAATGAAACTAGTCCCACTCAATTTGGATACTCTAGCAAGAAGTTATGATTGTTTTACCTGGAACACCTTCTTGAGACTAGTCATTAGGACTAGTCTGATACCCTATCTTACACAAGGTGTATCTACAAATTTAATATGACCTAGAAGCTAAACTTTTTACCACCGATACCTTACTAATTTTTGTAAATGGCCTCCGGATTTTATGGTCTGAAACATTACAGAAAATGTTTTATAGCAAAAATTCCACAATGACTCATTTCAGGATGATTCCATAACCCTATCTTGTACACACTGTATCTCCGAAATTATAAGGCTTCATGAGCCTAATTTTGAACCCAACATACCTTGATCCGTCCACTAAATATCCTCCAAGCCGTTCCTTCTGAAACATTGTAGAAAAAAAGTTATAGTGAAAATTCCTCAGTGTCTCAGATGTAGCAGCGAAACCCCAAGACCTTGAGCTCTGATACCATATGTTAAGAACCAAACATCAATATAGCATAGAAAAACCTCAGGAAAAGTAATCAACGCTAATTTAAGATAATAAGCCTCTTCAAGGGGGCAACCTCCTTTTACCCCACTTAAATGTTCAAGCACAAGATGATGAAAAATGAAAATGTCTCCTTGGTATATATAGGAGACTAAGAGGTATAATTACAACTAATGGCCTAAATATGACATAAATAAAATAAAATTACTAATATAATATGCCCCAATTAAGGGGTAATGAGCCAATATTAGGGCTTAACAATATCATATTAAATAAAAGTGGAAGATACAACCAAATTACCTTGATGTCGCAAGTTCCCTTTCGGTGGTCCTTTGTTCCAAAACACACATACACTTGCTCTGAATTTGTATGAAGATGATCCACAAAGATTGATGGACAAATGGAGGCCCCAAGCATCAGTTGTATCAGGATTCTTCAAACAGTCCTCGACCTATTCTTCCAGCAATTATTTGCTCAATCATGCTTAACCTTTTCCATGAGGAATCCATCATTATATAGGAGAAGGTGAAGTGGTTACAAGGATGAGGATGACCCCACCAAATCAGAGAATCCAGTAAGATCACAACCATACAGACACCACCTCACATTCTACAAGGTTATCCTTCTAGAAACTTTGTGAAACTTCTTCATTTTCTTATCTTCAAGCACTGCCACACCCTGCCTATATAGCAGCATGCAGAAATCTCGCGAGCCAGGCATAGAACAACCTACAAAAATCAAGGATTTTCGCATTGTGTACCACTGTCAGCCTGCAACGTCATTCCAAAAATATGCCTTGTAGGGGAAGAACTTATTCATTTTCCTCATGTAAAATATTGTTTTGGAATCCTGAACACATGCCTGCAAGGCCATCATCAGAGTGACCAAAATAATGTGTAACACCTTGAAAACCAAATTTGCAGCATGTGTTGCATCACTGGTCTTCTGGCATGGGATAAAGTGTGCCATCTTTGAAAATCTATCTACCACCATAAATATAGAATCATGTCTTCTTTGTGTTCTTGGGAGTCCCAACACAAAATCCATGCTTATTGCATCCCAATGCCTCTCTGGTATTGGCAATGGTTGATACAATCCATTGTTCTGTCTTTTACCTTTTGCATGTTGGAAAATTATACATCTGTTCAAACATTTTACTACTTATGTTCTCATACCTAGCCAATAGTATGAACTTCTCAACTATTCAAACGTTTTATCATAGCCAAAATGTCCAACCAATCCTCCACTATGATTTTCTTTCAAAAGGTTTTCCCTCATTGAGCATTTCAGTATGCACAACTAATTTCCCTTGAACAACAATCCCTCTTGAATCATATACTATGTCCATTGGATCTTGTTTCTTAGCACAAGATTTGCACATGCTTCGTACGCTTCCTTGAAATATGAATCATCACAATACATATCCTTAAGGTGTTCAAACCCCAAGGTCTTCACCTGAAACTCATGCAGAATCAAACATCTCTTGCTCAATGCATCAACAACTTTGTTATCAGTCCCAACAATATGTTTTATGACAAAAGTAAAATTTTGCATAAACTCAATCCACTGTGCATGCCTCTGATTCAATGTTTCCTGTCTGGTTATGAATTGTAAGGCTTGGTTATTGTTGTATAAGACAAATTCATGTGGGACAAGGTAGTGTCTCCACTTCTTCGGGGCTTGAATTATGGCATAAAACTCCTTATCATATGTGGAGTATTTTCTCTTGGTCTCATTCAGTTTCTCACAGAAATATGCAATAGGCCTATTGTCCTGGCTCAAAACTGCTCCAATTTCAACTCCACTTGCATCACATCTCACTTGAAATGTATTTTCAAAATTTGGTAAGACCAAAATTGGTTGCTCTGTTATTTTCTTCTTCAGTATATTGAAGCTCCTCTTGGCCTCCTCTGTCCATTTAAAATACTAGTGCATCTTCTTTACTGTGTCCATCGTTGGTGCACAAATTCCACTAAAATCTCTGATGAACTTCCTATAGAAACTCGCTAATCCATGGAATCTTCTTACCTCAAACATGTTTCTTGGTGACAACCATTCTTTGATTGCTCTCACCTTTTCTAGATCCATCTTCAGTTCATTTGAAGAGATCACAAAACCCAAGTAAATGAGTTATGTCTTCATAAAATAGGACTTATTCAGATTTATCAATAACTTCTCCTGTTGTAGTCTCCTCATTACTAGTGTCAGTTGTCTCAAATGCTCTTCTTTAGTCTTGCTAAAGATCAGTATGTCATCCAGATATACAACCACAAACTTGCCAATGAAATCTTTCAGTATTTCATTCATCAATCTCATAAAAGTACTCGGGGAATTTGTTAAGCCAAATGGAATAACAAGCCACTCATACAAACATTCATTTGTCTTAAAGGTTGTCTTCCACTCATCACCTTCTCTCATTCTTATTTGGTGATATCCACTTTTCAAATCTATTTTAGAAAATAAATTGGATCCACTTAAACAATCTATTAAATCATCCATTATTGGCAAAGGAAATCTATACCTGATGGTGATCTTGTTAATGGCTCTTGAGTCTGTACACATTCTCCATCCTCCATTTTTCTTTGGACTCAACACAGATGGTATTGTGCATGGACTCAAACTTTCTCTCAACAAACCCTTTTCTAACAATTCCTGGACTTGGTTCTTTACCTCCTCATTCTCTCGAAGTGTCAACCTGTATGCTTCTTTGTTTGGCATACTTACTCCTAGAATTAGATCAATATGATGGTTAATACTTTTGATGGGTGGAAATGAGTTAGGTAGCTCATCCACCACTATGTCAGCAAAATTATCCAACAATTCCTGAATTTCTTCAAGCAAATCATCCATTGTAGTACTTGTAAGGATAACTATAGGTTTCCTCACCACAACAAATTGTGTCTCTTGCTCTTTCTTGACTTCTTTCAGGAATTTCTTCCTGCTCATGAGAAGTATGCTTGTGTTGGCTTCCTCTTTCACTTTCTTCTCCTCTATTAGAAGCAACATGTGTGTCCTACCATTCTTATCCAAGGTGTATGTATTCTTCCTCCCATCATGAATGACATTCTTGTCAAACTGCCAGGGTCTTCCCAACAAAATATGACATACATCCATGGGAATTACATCACATGGGATTTCATCTCTATATCCTCCTATCTTAAATTCAACCAAACATTGTTTAGTAACCATTACCTGGTGTCCTTTCTACAACCATGATACTTTGTATGGCTTCGGGTGTGCAGTCGTCTCCAGATCTAGCTTCTCCACCATCTCTGTGGATACTAGGTTATCATTGCTCCCACAATTATCACCTTTCATACTCTGTCTTTAGTCTTGCAAGTTGTCCTGAATAGGTTGTTTCTCTGCATGAGCTTCTCGACTTCTTCCTTTGGTTTTAAGAGAAATTTTCTCAACATCAGGGATGTTCCATCCTCTGCTCCTTCTGCTTCAACATTCCTCCTATGTGCTTCTGAAATGTGAGCTTCACCTTCTCCTTCTTTATTTCTCTCGGGACATTCCCAAGACTTATGTCCTGCCTTTCCACAGGTGTAATATCTTACTTCTCCTTCTCTGCCTCTTCCTCTTCCTCTGGAAGAACTTCTTCCACCACCCTATCTTCCTCGGGAACTTCCTCCTCTTTCTGAGTGACTGTGTAGGTTCTCAGTCTTGTCTTTAGATTTATGTGCCTTGTCATGGGCAACTCCATTTCCTTTGTTCGGGGTTGGTCTTATACCTCTGCCTCACTGGCTTTGTTTTATGTTCAACTTCTCCTCTACTTTAAGTGCAAACTGATAAGCATCTTCCATAATCCTCACTAACATCATTCTGATCTCATGGTTTTGATCCCTTCTTCGTAAGTAACAATTTCACGTTTCGTGGTTTTGGGCCAACAGTTCCTTACGCACTCTTGACTCCCGAATTACGACTCTATGCTCGCCTCAAATAAATAGTCTAGATCCTTCACCATGCCCAATCCAATGGTCACTATCACTCCTCTTGAGATTATGAATTCTTCTGACTTAGAATATTTCTGGGTATTCAAAGGCTTTGACCTTTGTTCCTCCCACGAGTTTGTTTCTTAGACCTCGTCTGCACTTATCGAAGGCGTTAGCCCTTCTGAGCTTTCTCGCCTTCTATTCCTTTGACTCTTACGGAGTCCCTTCAACGCTTAGTTGAATTATAGATCTGTGCACTCCTTGTAGCAGATTCTTACGCAAGACTTGGTTCTTGCAAGTGACTGTGCACGCCTTGTAGCAGTCACTTTGCATTCCTTGCAAAGGAAAAGTTTCTTACTATCTCTTATGAGCTTCGGAATTGAAATAGATTCCTTCAACGCACTCCTTGTGTTTGGTGTGCACACCTTGCACTCCCTCAACAGAAGAGAAACAATTGAAACTTATACTAACATTTGTAGTTTCATCCATTCAGAACGAAATTCATTCATTTATGAAAAAACAATATCAGAGAATTACAAACAGTAACAATACTATGCATTTGAATCAATTTTCCTCTGTCATATTCATTCAAAAGTAAATGGCTACAGCTAAGATCAAATCAATAACTAAAAACCCAGAAAATTCCTACTAACTCGCAGCAACCTCATTTGGGCATACAAAACCTCTATTTAACTCAGAGGGTCCTTAGGGTTCCCCCCGACTACTCATCTACTTCGAAAACGAAAACCTAACTGCTACCTAAGTTTAGTTACATTCAATACTAGGAGTGAAACTCCCAGATCAGTCATGATCATTCATCCCCCAAGAGTTTGATCTTCTTCCATTTTTCAATTAGCTCCGAAATATTCATAGCAATTGCCAATGTTTAAGATTTCGAAATGATTCCCAGGCGTTGAGTTTTCTTGCCACACGTGTTCATTGACAATGCTCCTGCATCATCCATGCATAATGTCAAGCCCTTTAAGTGTGGTGTCTTGGCCTCCAAAGGAAAAACATTGGGATAGTAGGGGCATGGTTGAGGTCCTCTAAGGAACATCTCAAGCCTCCAAAGGCTGTCATCATTTTCCGATGTGTGGGCCATGGTATCCAACCTATGGGCTTCAAGCCCCAAGGAATCCCAAGCTAAGCTTTTTCTTCCAAATATCTCCACTAACTAGGTCATGCAAAGACAATGAATACACCCTCCAAGGATCTCAATTCAAATGCATCATGATAAGTAAATCAAATCAATAAAAGATCCATCTAAGCATGTACATCCAAACCACTACATCAAAATAAACAAGTGCTCAAAGACCCTATACAATTTTCCAATTTTAGGTATGGGAGGGTTGGCAAAGTGACCTATTGGGTGAATTGTACCTCAAGTTTAGGAGTGTTTACCAAGGGGACCCCTCTCTAGGTCATGTGAACAAAGTGACGTGGATGGGGGAAAGACTTTTGGGCATGGGTTTCATGGCCTACAAGGGATCGTATTGTCTCATTTATTGGTGCCTTTGTAGAGGGTGTGTTTCACCTTCATTTTCCAAGCCCATTTATTTCCTTTTGTTCTTTAAGATGTTTCCAGGTTGAAGCCAAGGTGGGGATTCTACCTAAGCATGAAAAATATTTTCCACCTTTACTCTACCCTGGCCACATCATGCTTCTCCAATTTGAAAAAAATGTGTGGGGCTTCTAACTAAGCATGAAAAATAGTGCCCACACATGTTCCATATTGGTTGGAATTTTGTATTAGTTATTTTTCATTGGTCCCATCAGTTTCTTATGAGAGACATTTCATTGTCCTCGGGATCCTTTGGTGAGAATATAGAAGGTTCGTGATTGGATTTTATCTTTTGTCAGCTACAAGACTCTAGGCCTTCAACCCCTTCTTCCCATGAAATGAGGGACAATCCCTTCTAGGGTCAGTACACCTGAAAATCCCAAAAGGCAAGGAGATGAGGGGATGAAGTGTGGAAAGTGACAAGTATGGTCGGGAATGGCACGATGACCTATCAAGGGGGGCCTCCCAGTAGAAAACCCATCCTTAAGGGTGACCACTTACTAGGGCATAATCTCAACCACCAAGGTGAAATAGGGAAAAGAGCATAATGTCCAAGAAGACGTTACATAATCAAAAGTAGTTTTGAATGCAACAAACTCAAATGCCTCAAATATTGAAATGACACTCACCACATACCTGGTGTTGAGGAAAATATATGAAATGATCTTACTCAAGAATTTTCAGATCTTACTTGGCTAAAGAAAGATAGACGGGAATATCACCCTATGTTTATAGCCATCAAAATTTGTTTCCTAATCCACAAGTATTGGTTACAAGTGCTTAGGCTGATTTTTTAATAAATGAAAGTTTGCTGAAAAATTCAATATTTATGTAAATTTTTGAATATAACAGATGTTGAAATAAATATAGAGATAGAAGTAAAAGCACCAAGTCAATAATCAAAACATATGAGACATAAAGCAACCGTTTATTCCATTCTAATTTATGAAAAGAATTGTTCTCTTTACAAAATTCTTTGAGGAAGTTTGGACCAAAGTCAAACTTAGATGTCCCCGATGAAAACCATACAAAAGGACTTCTGACAGAAAGTAAAAAACTGAACTTTAAAAGCTATATCATCTTGCCACAGATTGTTTCCTAATCGAATCTCCACAATAGCCTTTATTAGTCATGAAATTTAATTTACAAACAGACAAGTCTACACAGACTATCAAAGATATATCAACACCTCTAAAAAACAAGTGTATGAATGATGTAATTCATCCTTGAATCTTCTTGTCTACAATAAGACCCTGCTATCATAAAAGAGAATTAGGAATTAAATGAATTAAAGAATAAATGAAAACTAAATTATCTCAATAAAACTCAAAGAGCAGACCTTAGTATGCTTTCTCCTTCTATTCTCCTCTTGTTCCTCCTGTTCCTTTTGCCTTTAAGCAATCAAAATTAGTTGAATTAGTTAAAATACTTCTTTAGTTAAGTTAACTAAAACTCAACCAACTTTTTAGTTAAGGGGGAAAAGTAATAAAATAATAATAAGGGTCTTTAATAAATAATAACAAGTAGGTGGGACCCCTTGTGACTCCCTTTAGTTTTTTTTTTTAATAAGCATAACACAACTAGTTAATCAATCAAACATATCCCTCCTTGTGACTCCCATCATCACTCTCATAACTTGACAATTTTATATCAATGATAATTGAAACCATATCCAAAAAATATAACATCCATATATCCAAAAAAATAGTATGTTGTCCAAAATTTTAGAAGTCAACTGTCCTCAACCATCAATAAATAAAAACACTTAAAACCCATATTTTCCACTCTAGGAGGCAATCTTCCCCTTGTTGATGTTGTCACCCTTTGATTTCTTCGATTTTTCCTTAAGATGTGTTGAGCCTTTAGGCCCAATCTCACTGATAACATGAGAGAAATCATCTCTCAAATGCATGCGGGAGGACACGGATTTGGCAGAGTCATTTGAGGGAGGAGGAGGGGGAGAAGTGGATTTTCCTTTATCAGGAGCATGGTGGGCCTTGGTTTTTAACCTTTTACTTTTGTGGGAAGACTGAACTGGTGAGTGGGCAGGGGCAGCTTGGATAATTTGATTAATACGTGGAGGAGCAGGTAGATACAAGTTAGGCCAGCCACGATGTTGGGAGATTGTCGGATGGACAATCTCTTGTCATCCATCGTTTTCAGGGACCTCGGGTTGTAATGAGACATGAGGGGGCACTGGGATACCGGGGACATGTGGGGCTTGGAAGGGAGGCCTTTATGGCCTAGGTTGGACCACTCCTTGTCCAATCCAGTTAAAAAATCCAGCTTGGAATAGCTGGCTCAACTCTTGTGAGTCTGCATCAAAATGTATAGAAAACCTTGGCCTCCTAGGGCCCCTGTTCCAATTTCCTTTTCCTCTGTTACCCCGGCCATGGCTACGTCTGCTGAAAAATCTCATTCTTGTATGCATTATTGATTAGAACCTAGTTTCTTCAACAACCATACATGACATCTCTTTTAAATATGAAACAAATTTTGGCTCAGCAACACATCAGACTCATGCAATCCAATCCATACAAATCGTTTAATACTTGTCAATGAGAAGGGGGTGAATAAGGATTCTAGGATATGTAAGGGATTGTATTGAGAGAAAGTGTTAAAATTAAGGGGGGTAGATCATGATTACTTCTCAACAAATCATCAAACAATCATTTGTAATGTAAATCAAAAGAATATATCATTGTAAACCATCCATGTGTCATCATTTAACTGTTATAATACAGATTTTAACTTAACTACAATTTAATTTTAAGAACAGGGAGTGGATAGTGAATATGGGAAGGCAAGGGGAATTTTAATGTGCGAAAAAGTGAGATAATGGTTGGGAAGAAAACGAATATTGTCCATAAAACAAATCAATTAATCCATAAACAGAACTCTGTATTAAATACAAAAGATACCAATACTAATTTAACAATTATTGTGTGTCAAAACTATTCACTATCACACATTTAATTTCTTCAACACTTTTCAATTAACATAGTTTGTAATCATACTCATAATCACTATGACTTTCAACAGTACTGTTAAGAGAATACTTGGTTTCTTTCATGTCATTTCCTTTCATTTAAAACAAAATAAAAAGAAACACACAACAAAGTTGCTCCATCTCTATCCATCATATATCATCATAAAATATCAAACATTGTCCATAATTTTCAATCGCCCAAATAAAACATATACATAGGTCCCTTTTCCAAATTGAACAGTCTTCTAAAACTTGCCCGATTCCATGCCTTTTCATTATACCAACCAATAAAATGTTGCAATGAAACCATAATACAAAACCTGATCTTCATCACTGGTGATTCAATTTAAATAAAACATGCACGATGCCTCCATAATACATACACAGTGAACCAACGAAATCACAGTCATCAATTTCCACAATTTTCCATGATCTCGATTGAGACTAATGAAACACACAATAACCACCAACTATCAATTGACACCATGTTGTAAGAATATAGCAATTGAAAGCATAACGAGAAGAGACAACTATTGAATACACATTATCATTGATTCCCAATCAACCAATTTAATCAAATAAAAATGAGCTAGGTTTTCGACGCGCCTGTCATAATGAAAAAGAGGCAGCCCCTTGACTGTATATCATTTCTCATCCCCGATCACAACTTCCCAATCAACTCAATCAAACAAAGATGAGATGGTACTCAACACAACTATCACGACCACTCAACCAATCTATGATAATCAAAAGATGCCCATCAAGAGTAAGAACAGTTCGGGATGATTAAAATTGGGCTCTGTAAACATGAATACAAAGAATCAATCAAGAGTTTGTTTGATCATCAAAAGCATAGAGATATTGGAGGTCAAACATATCAACCAAGGGCAGAGACCCTTCGATACTAGCATGGTAGAACCATAGGGTTCCTTATAACTCTTGGCCTGTGCAATGGCACAACAGTTCAATGGCGGGTAGTGTAGGAAATGATGTAGAGAAGAAGTGAATGTCCATTGTACAGTGACAAGTACCCCAGAGCACACATAGGTATATTATGTGAATTTCTCATGAGCCGAATCAATTTACAACAATGCCATTGGGAATACAGACCCAAGGCATAATTTATATCACCAACCAACCATATATGTTGGCATAATGGCCACCTTATAATTGACTTATGAGATACATTGATGCCAAGACCATAAAAATAAGCCTGCGACCATGTAATAAACCCATGACCATGACTCTAGAAAATACACAATGACCAAAAGGTAGTCTGAAAAAATACACAACAACCTCATAGCAGCCCGAATACGACTGGACATGGTTACCTTCATAATTGTGAGGAAGCGGCCAGCAAGGATAAACAGAGTGAAACCCTCCAACGAAACATAGAGCGATAATACCCATCATCACTTAAAAACTATAGAGATCCATCACGACTTTCACCACAAACCAAACCAAATATTTTACTTGCAGGACGAATAACCACACAAACATTCCAAAAGAAAAACCACGCATTTACACAGTTTCCAATCTCAGGAAAACACAGACCAAAGCATTAATGAGCCATCATCTGTTCATACACAGAGAAAAATTCATGGATGAGTGAAAAAATAACCATACCTGTAACCAATTGCTTAAAAGGGGCGAGTTGGTCGAGCGCTTCCTTCCTTCCCAGGCTTGGATCTCGGAGCTTAACCACCAGTAAAATGAAATGAAATAATAACCATACTAGGGTGACGGCTCGATGGGTGAAGTATGGAGTGATGTGCATTTACTGCATGTCACTTCCATCTTCGTCTTCATTCAATTTTGAAGTACACGACAACCCACAATCACTAAGACATTAACCATGTCATTAATTCCAAACCATTAAAACCTACGACACATTGCTTGCCAAATGCGCCACCCAAAAATTCATATTAACCATTTCCAAACTTCCATACCATACCATATATCAAATGTGCTCAATGTAACCCAAATGCAAATCGCATAGCCACTAACCATCTGTAGTTAGGATTAACACTAACTTGTTTCATTTTAATTGCACATAACTTCTAACATAGCATAGTATATGCCATTTCCTTTGGATTTTTTCTTTGTAAGTTTCCTTCCCATTGCTTTTGTTTATGTTGTTCCTAACATATTTTTTGTGCAGGTGTAGCCAGGTAATAATCATGGTGACATGATCAAATATAACAATTGTAAATATATGTTGATTATAACATAAACTTAAAGATTTGAATAACAGAACATCCCATAAATTCATCATCCACCTGTCATTATGTCAAAAAGAAACCAAGACTGTATCATCAACCATATAAGACCATGTAAGCAACATCAAAACAACAACATAAAATGTGTGATATGACTATCTCTGAGCCTCCAATCTACAAGGGGGTCCCACCTACTAGTATTATATATCATTACCATATTTTAAATAATAGGCTTTAGCAATACTTTGCAAGCGAAATTCCTCATTGCGATTTTTATCGTCAACACCTGGCTTGTACCTCATGGAGCAAGACCCATTGTCCTCTGAAATCCAACTGGTGTGTTGATACCATAATGATGAACCTGAGATGTGTGGTGGTGAAGCAGGCCTCCATCTGTGCAAGTGGACATTGTTGGTTAGACTGTCTCTTGGTACTCCATGTTTGCAACCTGAGGGCCTCGAGACATCGCCTCCTTAGTTATCCCTAGAATTGGGGATAACATGGCCAATGTAGAGAAGGCTTTTGGGGGAAATTTGAAAAAATTAGCATCTACCTTTGATCCGAGATATTTTCATCAATGTGACTTATTAAATAATTGTATTAAAAGAGCATAAACTGAAATGCACCATAAAGAAGAAAATCTCAATGATAAAGATACATAAGCATAAGATATGAACACAAAAACTTGATAACGGAGTTCGTCCCTAGTGGACTACATCTTTGGGTCCTGCTCTCAAATGGGTAGGCCTTTTTATTAACTCAGTAAAATAATTTGGAAAAATACATAAGTATACTTCATTATGGAGTTAAGCTACATAAGATTTTCTCAGATCAGAAAACAAACAACACCATTGAATTCATGGCATCGAATTACCCAAAAATGTCAGTCTCCACGCCTCGATATGAGTCTGGCACTTTCAGCCCCAAGAGAAATTTTGTCTCAGTTTCTATGCCTGCAACCTACAATAAATTAATATAATTTGTCTCAAAATTTGTACCCGATCGTATCGTCGCACGCCCTGGTCCTTCCCCCAGTGCACTGGAAGAAATCAAAATTTAAATAAAAAAGGTGGGTGGATTAATAATGAGACTGTTTGGTCCAATGGTTGGCAGAGGCAATTTAAAGAGTGTTTATTGGGGAGGTCTCAGGGTCAAACCCATGGGCCTCCCCTTTTAATACATTGTTTGTTATATATATCTTGCCAACATATAAACCGCGAGATCCTTGCTAACTCTAGTGATGGCGTTAGATTTGGTGGTAAGTGGTTTCAACCAGCCAGATATGGTGGGATAGCTATTTAAATATGGGGGATTGGGGGTTAGCACCAGCCAACCCCGCCTTTTTTTTTAACTGTTTGGTTGTTGGACATCACTGTGCATTTTCCCGTTGCCACGTTGCGGCCTTTTATTGGCCCACGTCACCACACTACACGGTCATGCCACATCATCCCTACCGCATCATCTTGCCACATCACCTACCAGGTGGCTATACGGCTTGTCGTGGCAGCCTTTGGTCTACCACGTCATCATGTTAAATTCATCATGAGATGTGTTGCCCTCTGTGTGTGCCACGTACCCTATACGGATGTTGATGTCATTTGTAATGATGTTGACACCAACAGTATGAATGTTGGCTCATCCCTGCTGACTGGGCTAGGTTGACCGAAACTTTGACTGTGAATATCTTTTGATTTGTAACTCTGTTTGACGAGTCATTTACTTAGTTGGAAATCTTGTGACGCGCTCTTCGCGATGATGTCAATTTCACTATGTTTTGAAGACTTTGAATTTTTTCCCTTTCTTTGTCTGTTGAGGCCATTCTGAGCTTCCTGAGGTGCTTCTGCGAATTCTGAGTTATCCTTAGACTTCTCTGGATCCTTTTTGGATCACGTCTTTCCACTGAGAGATTTTTGTACCACCAAAAGCTTTCATAAATCAACAGATAAGTGAGGGGAGAGTTCCCTCACCTTATCCTTCTCAATCCACTTTTCCTTGCTTGGATGTGTTCCCTTTAATCCCACTCAAAGATAATCAACATCACCCCTGCGTGAAGTCCTTGTCCTTCTGTCCAGGATGATATCTTCCTTCAACTCATCCAAGTACTCAGGAGAAAACTCATCAACTGAAGGTATTGAAACTTCCTCACCCTGATCCATGATCATGGGAGGCTCAAAAAGTTTCAATCTTTCCACATTTACAACTAAGTAGATATGCATATAAGGTGGAATATCTAAATGAAAAGTATTGGTGTCGCTTGTCTCCAAAATAGTGAAGGGTCCATATCAGATAGGCTTGAGTTTTTTTCCTTCACCCTTCAACCGCTCCTTGCTGATGTGAAGCCATACCTAGTCTCCAACCTGGAACTGATGATCAATCCTGTGTTTGTCATGTCAAGCTTTATATTGTTCTTGACTCTTCTCCAAATGTTCCCTGACTGTTTCGTGTGCTTTTTGGATCCTTTGAATGAACTTACGGGCCTTGTCTTCATTTATTTCTTCATTGGAATCGACATATTTCCCATACATCAAGTCCAAAGGGACCTTAGGAAAATACCCAAAACATGTCTCGAATGGCGAACACTGAGTGGAGGAATGTAAGGCTCGATTGTAAGCATGTTTTACATAGGGTATATGTTCATCCCACAACTTGGTATGCTTTTTGCAGTAGCCTCGAAGAAAAATTACCATTGTTCGGTTAACAACCTTTGTCTTTCCATCGGTCTGTGGATGGAAAGAAGTGCTCTTCTTCAACTTGGTGTCCATCATTCTCCACAAGTTTGTCCAAAAATATCCAAGGAATCGAGTATCTTTATCTGATATGATGGATGTGGGTAATCCAAAGTGAGCCCAAACATACTAAAAGAAGAGATTAGCAGTCTACTCAGCAGTGATCTACTTTTTACATGGCATCAAGATACACATCTTGCTAAACCTATCCACTACTACATACAAATATTCATGACCCCTTTTCGACATTGGTAAACCCCCTACAAAATACATGGAGATAATATCCCATGGATGGGATGGAACATGAAGTGGTGAGTATAGCCCCAATTTTCTATTATTGGGCTTACAAGTAGAACACATCACACACCCCTTTACATATTTAGTTACAATTTCTTTCATATGAGGCCAATAACAAAACCTTTGCAGATGAGCCATATTTTTTCCTACCCCAAAATTCCCAGACACAAGAGAAGTGTGAACTTCTTGTATTACATGGACTCGTTCACTTGTAGGAATACATAGCTTTCCAATATGGTAGAGTAGTTTTCCCTACAGACAACAGTTCTCTACCTGTGCACCATGGGTTAGCTTTTCAAATACCTGTTTAAAATATTCATCAATAGTATATTGTTCCACATAGCTATCATGGGATAAAGAAGCATTCTTCAAAATAATAGAAGCAACAATAGGTGGTCTAGAAAGCATATCAACTACCTTCTTACTTGTACCCTTTTTGTATTTGATTACCAAATGAAACTGTTGAAGAAAACCCATCCACCTGTAATGCCGAAATTGCAGATTGGTTTGTGCTTGGAGATACTGTAAGGGTTAATGATCTATATGTATGATTGTTTCCTTCCCTAAAAAGTAGTGTTTCCATTTCTTTACACTTTGAACTAATGCATACAACTCTTTATCATATGTAGGATAGTTAACAATATCTTGGTTAAAAGTTTCAGAGTGGTAACAGATAGGCTTACGGTATTGCATCATTACTGCACCCATGGCATATCCATTGGCATCTGTCTTGATCTCGAAAGGCTGTTGAAGATTCGACAGTGCTAATAATGGGGTAGTAATTATCTTTTCCTTCAAAGTGTCGAAGGATTTTTGTTGCTTTCCTCCCCACTGAAAAGTGTTCTTCAAATTGGTTAAGGCATGCAAACAGGTTGCAATGAAAGAGAAATTTTCTATGAATATCCTCCAATAATGAAATGCACCCAAAAAGCTTCATACTTTGGTTACAGTTGTGGGCTCAGGCCAATTTACAATTACATCAATCTTGGAAGGATCAATTTTCAATTTTCCTCCTACAATATGACTGAAGTACACTAGTGTAGTCTTGCCAAATTCACATTTGGACAATTTTACATACAACTTTTCCCTTTGCAAAGTATTCAATACTTGCTTTACATGCCTTATGTTGGTCCTAAAGTCTGCACCTGACGACTAAAGGGAAGAGCTATGCCACCTCAAGTTTAGAATGGTTTGTTTTTAATTTTGTTGGTCAGTTAGAGGGTTGGTTTTACCAAGACAAGAGAATGGTTGGATTGGAAAAATGATAAGGATGAGGGTCCTCCTTGGTTGGTGGCACACTAGTGACAAACAAGTGAAATAATAGAGGTAAAAATGAAGGGAAACAACAAACCACTCAATGAATAATCTATCGCAAGAAGTTTAATACTAAAAATATCATTTCAAGGCATTAAACATGTATCAAAACACAATTACTCCCACAAGTTGCAATAAAAACAAATATTCATCAAATCATAGTTGTTATCACAGGTTGCATATTAATAAAGACAAGTTATACAGTATCTAAAGGAAAAGAAATGTACTTCGCACAAATCAAAATTGTATTCAAGATAAGAAACACATACGAATTTGGACACAAACACATTGTCATCAATAGTATCTTCACCAGGTAGAGATCTTTAGTCCATGCACAAAATGGGTCCAACCAGTTGTTGTATTGATCTCCTTTCCCAACAAATTCCCCTTTTATAACATACAAAAGATGCCTATTTATCATAGGTGTGGATGCCCTCGACCAGTGTGGAAGTGAGGCTTAGCTCTACACCTTGGTTGTAAAATAGCTTATTAACTTAACTAAAACACACTGTTGGAGTATGTTAATGAATACTCTGACCTTGACTGAACAAAAAGGAGTGGTTCTTATCACACATAGAAGACCACTTCTTATGTCTTACACTAAAAGAGTCTTGAAATTAAATAACTGAAAACTGCTACTAGCAATGAAACTGGACTGATGCATGCGCTTAAACGAACTAAGATCTAATAGAAATGACCAAGAGTGACAGACCTGAGTTCTGTATCGATCATGACATGCATGCGCACTGTTGGAGGCCACTGGAGGTGTAGGTTCCTCGTTCTTGGTTTGGCGCCCCCTTTTAAACATTTAACCTTCATAATTTCGAGACTTGGGACTCCAGCTCTTCGGGTTCTAGGAGCTTCTGAGTGAAAATTATGAACATTTATCATATGGCCGAACTCTCAAAGTGACGTGGTGACCTGACGTCATATCGTCGATGTGTCATGAAAAGAGAGGGACATGTGTCACCTGGAAATAGCGCGGATGATGCAATCAAAGGGCCTAATATGAGTGTCGTGTGTCATGATTGATGAGTGCCAAATGTCTTCGATACTTCAGCACTCCGAAGCTCCAGAGAACTAGGTTTGCTCTGCATCTAAATCTCTCGGAGTGCTAATATTACGAAGTCACTAATATGTGCTTATATTAGACCTATTAACTCGATATTAATACTTTAATCATTAAAGGATTTCGGGAGTTTGAAACTTCGGGAGACCTGTAGTGCTGCATTTGAAAACCTCACAGAGTAGTACGGGCCCATAGTGACGTGGCAGTGAGGGTCCACTTTGGCACTTCAGGGCTCGGGAACTTCAGGAGTTTTTGATTTTTGAAGCATGAAAAACTCCCAGAGTGACTTTCTCCCAAAGTCATTAACTCACATTTACTGTTAATTAAACCATGATTACTTTAACCATCAATTTTAATTACTTTGGGACTTCGGAAGTTCGGCCCTTCGGTGATTTAGGCCTATGCTGAGTTGAAAAACTCTCAGAGTAGTACGGGCCTAGAGTGACGTGGAAGTGAGGGCCCACTCTGGCACTTCAGGGCTCTGGAACTTTGACGATCTGTTCTTTTCATTAAACCTTGTGCGATGTTGAAAACACCGAATGCACGAAAACCGTCGATTTGAGTGGCATGTTGGATCTCCATCGTTGAAATTTTAACTCGTCTTTTCCCACCATCTAAGCTCGAAATTGAATGCTTTTGAATTGTTGTGTTTTGTTTACGGGTGTTTCTTGTGCATACAAAAAGGCTTAGTCAACCTGATGTGAGCTCAATCAATGGAAAACATGATGACAATCATTCTTAACCAAATCATGACATGTAATTATCCTTCAAGAAAAATAGAAACAAAATGCGTGAAGACTCAATCCAGAAAGAAACAATAAAAAACCAAGTCACTTAGTAATGGGAAATTGACTTCACCAATCAGAAGAGGAGAAAATGGATGAAGGCATAGGGAAATGAGAGAGGTGGGGTAGGGGTGCATACCTAGGTTACAACAACTTACATGTTCATCCCAAGTCCTATTGAATATAAGAATGTCGTCTAAATATACAATTACAAAATCATCTAGAAATGGTCGGAATACATCATTCATCACACACATGAAGGTTGTTGTAGCATTACAAAGCCCAAGCATCATAAAAACCACTCAAAAAATCCATGTTTGGTTTTAAAGGAATTTTTCCATGAATCTTGTTTTGTAACCCTGATCTAATGGTATCCACTATGCAAATCCAACTTAGTGAAATAAAGATCATTCTTTAATTGATCAAGTGAATCAACTATACGAGGAAGAATGTATCATTTTTTCACCTTGATTTTATTTAAGGCTCTATAATAGACACACATTCGCCATGTTCCATCCTTCTTTGGCACCATCACGATCGGAGAACCACAAGGATATGAACTGGTCCTGATGACCCCTTGATCCAATAAGCCTTGAACCTGATTTTTTATTTCTATCATCTCTACAACTGACATCTTGTACATGCCCACATTAGGAAGAGGAGAATCTTGTTGAATATGTATTTCATGTTGGATTTCCCTCTTAGGAGGTAATCCATCTGGTTCCTGAAATATGTCATCATAATTAGAAACAATATCAATTAATTCTTTCTTATGAGAAGGATCACATCCCTAGAAAGCGTTATATGTTTCAACATCCTTTTCTCTTAGTTTTTATGATTCTCTTCATTTTTCCCTCACTAACAAGTGTTGTGTTTACCTTCATCCTGTGGGATCCAACAATATATTCCACTCCCCCTTTAGTAAGGTGATATTAATTCTCATGACGAAAGAAGACTTATTTTCTATCATAAAGATAAGGACTCCCTAGCACTATGCCACATATATCAATTGATACAACATCCAAATACACTTGATCAATCAACTTTGAAGCAATAGCAAATATGACCCTACACTTCTTGGTGACATTAATTTTTGCTTTATCACATACCCAACCAAGAGGATAAGACTTTGGATGTGGTTTAGTTTCAAGACCCATATTTTTTACAAGTGCTTCAGATATCAAGTTTACTTGGGAACCTGGATCAAACAATGTATCTATCTTAGTGTGATTAGATACAACTATTATATGAAATAATTCATTCCTCTTTCTTTCATCATCATGAGATTCATTATTGGAATTTTAACTAGCATGAAGGGAATCTTTACCGTGTACTCCAACCGCTGTGATATTTTCCTCATCTCCTGAATCAGAACCAAGATATTGTTGCACTGTAGCAATGGTCTTTGTCTTCCCCTTTCCATCGAACTATTTTGGTATTTTCTCTAGATGTAATTTCCAACAGTGTTCATCATCATTACCATTCTTCTTGCAATGAGTGCAAGATGGCTTTCCTTCTTCCCTCTTTACAGTGGCGGTCTTTCTTTCCTTCCTTTGAAACTTTCCTTTAAATTTCTTATGTGGGAACTTGGAAGGTTTCTTTGTGGGATCTTCTTGAACATGCTTTCCCATGTTCTCAAGGTGAGTGGCTTTCACACAAACTTCATCAAGACTGGTGGGGTTAAACAATAGCAAAGTATTATGAATATAACTATGAAGTGCGTCAATATACTTCATTAAAGTTTCATATGAATCTAAAGGAATGTTTAATGCAAGAGCTTTCTTCCTAAATTATTCCGTGAAACTTTGTACAGTTTGACCTTTACCTTGTCTTAATGTTTGTCATTTCATCATTGCTTTATGTAAATAACCCAATGGGTAAATTTTTTTCCTCATTGTTGATTTAAATTCCAAACATGAGGAAAGAAGATTACCACACTTACTTATGTCCGAAAGTTTTCTCTCCCACCATATGAGAGTAGTGCCTTCCAACCAGAGAGAGGCTAATTTCACTTTAACTTCCTCTTCATCAATCTGTTGAACATGGCAATATACTTCAACCTGTCGGATCCGATTATCTAGCTTTTCAGGATTAGCATCTCCATTAAACATAGGTAAGGAAAATTTTACATCAATATTTAATAATGGTTTCTTAAAAGAATCTTTATGGATAGAATGATGAGAATGATGAGAATGATCATAGGAATAAGAGATAGAACTCGATGGTGAAGATGGAGGCTCAGGAGGGTATCCTCTAGCCCCTTGATTCACTAAATCATTTTCATTCGTTGATGCTTCCTTTTTCTTCCCTTTCTTTGTCATTCTCTTCTCGTAATATCCATGCATTTTCTCGACCATATCTGACATGTGATAGAAGACCATATGGAATTTTTTCTCCTATTCATCACACTTGTTCTCTTCATCAATTTTCTTCCTTCAAGATGCATGACCAACTTCGTGGTTGAAAGTCTTAAGTGTTCCTTCACCTTGTTTATGCTTGGACCTAGTAAGAATTCACACTCAACAATTCAAGTCAAAGACAACTGCTCTGATACCACATGATCTAGGATATTTTCATCAATGTGAATTATTAAATAATTGTATTAAATGAGCATAAACCGAAATGCACCATAAACAAGGAAATCTCAATGATAAAGAGACATAAGCATCAGATATGAACAAAAAAACTTGATAACAGAGTTTGTCGCTAGTGGAATACGTCTCCGGGTCCTGCTCTCAAATGGGTAGGCCTTTTTATTAACTCAGTAAAATAATTTGGCAAAATACACAAGTATGCCTCATTCTGGAGTTAAGTTATAGAAGCTTTTCTCAGATCAGAAAACAAACAACACCACTAAATTTGTGGCATCGAATTACCCAAACACAACTGTCTCCATGCCTCGATATGAGTCTGTCACTTTCAGTCCCAAGATAAATTATGTATGGGTTTTTGTGCCTGCAACCTGCAATAAATAAACATAATCTGTCTCAAAATCCATGCCCAAATGTACCATCACGTGCCCTAGTGCTTCCCCCTGTGCACTGGCATAAATCAAAATTTAAATAAAAAAGGTGGGAGGATTAACCAACGGGACCGTTTGGTCCAAT
This sequence comes from Picea sitchensis, assembly GCA_010110895.2. Taxonomy (NCBI): domain Eukaryota; kingdom Viridiplantae; phylum Streptophyta; class Pinopsida; order Pinales; family Pinaceae; genus Picea; species Picea sitchensis. Next base: position 25,554 of record SNQJ01S0024110.1, on the reverse strand, counting down.
GATTGGCGGAGGCAATTTAAATATTGTTTCTTGGGGAGGTCTCGCGGGACTCCCCTTTTAATACATTGTTATATATATATATATATATATAGAGAGAGAGAGAGAGA